>WBZZ01006253.1:0-40325 GCA_019918135.1 Paulinella micropora
TTGTTCCGTTGGCAACGGCACTCGCCTTTGTATCAGTGTCTACAATTGAATACTTAGTATCAACATCAGCAAAACCCGCTCCAGTTAGTGTTCCATTCAATACCATTCTTACTACACACGCCTTACTATCTTCATTCGTAATACTTATCAAAGTGGGATAAACATTTGAATAATTTGTTAAATTAGCACCAGCAGCATCAAATGTTGCTTTATTCATGATACTAATAATAGGGCTTTCAGTTGTGTTTGCTGCTTTACTTCCTTCCACTTCGTTTGTTATACTTGTGTCTATTGTATTACTTCCTTCAATAAATAATCCAACACTCGCTGTTTTAAGAGTTTGAATTCCGATAGCAGCATCATTCCTCATTAGGGCGGTAAATGGTAAAGTAGTGTTTCTTAGACTTACACCTGTGTTGGCATTCGCATACTTAATAGTATGGACTAATTGAAATTCACCTGTCGTAGGATTTTCAATAGAAAACCTAATAGCACCAAAGCCTAAATATTGAAATTGAATTTGGAATACATTTCCTTTACTCCAATCAATAACGGGCATATCTTTTGTTCCATCGCACGGGTCATCCCAGTTTGCTTGTTGAATATAAGTTGTTGCCCCTCCTTTGGCATGTAGAATACTCATCCAGACATTAGTTTTATAAAAATTCCTACACACGAATAATAGGATGTTGTGTCATCAGTTGTCCATATAGCAGTGAAGCGACCAACAACTCCCATACCAGTCCGATATTTTATTCTTCTTTTACTTGTTAGGATAGCATTCGCTGTGTTATCGGTTTGAGTTTTTAATTCAGCCATATGATTCAAAAATGACACAGAAGATTTTGTTTCTGTTTTAGTCCATACCCTTGTATTAATAGTGTATGGAAAGATTTCCTGAACAACTGGAGTTAATTGTCCAACTAGTGTTTCTCCAAAAGCAGTTTTCATATTGTCAGTTTTAATACCACCATCATATCCGACCCTGATGTTTAAAAAATCTCCGTGTGGATTTTGTGTGATTAAATTTCTCTGTTGAGACATATTGTGTATAACACGAACGAGTTTGTTTATATATATAAAGATTTTAAAAATCTTTTAGCAAAATCGTTTTTTGTAAACTTTTTTCAAAAGGTTTCTATATAAAATAAAAAAAATTTATTTAAATCATTGATATTTTATTCAGAAATATATTCATATCCATTAAGAAATAGTAATAACATTTGCCTTCACTTGAACCTCTCGCTGAGTGATAGCCAGAGTGTAATGATTGAGACCAACATTTGCAGTAGTAGCCATCATCTCCCAGCGTCTCTCTTGAGAAAGGTCAAGCCCACTAATTTCATTCTGGTTTTTACTCCAAAGCGGGCGAGTGTTGTCAAATGTATCAACCCAGAACCAGTTGTATTGATAGACATTGCTATTTACCAAAGCACTACCTTCAATTTTATTTTTTAGATACATGTAATCTTCAAGGGTTGTATTAGCAGTGCTAATATTAAATTCTTGAAGTCTAGACCCGTCAAGGGTAGTATAGAAGGAAGTAATCTTTGAACCATTCCTATTATCGTTATCATACGCGGTATTCTTTGTTTCTTCATTATTGAATGCCGAATGGTAAATTTTCTTAATTCTCTGTCCGTGTCCTCTATCGAACCTCATAATAATGTTCTGACTTGTAGATGCCTGAATCGTGTTTTTGTATGAGTATGGGTAGTCAATCGTAAAAGACATACTTTCGGCACTGCTCACTTTTTGTTGAATAGACTGGATAACATCAGGGTTTGTTTCAACCGCTAGAAACAAGTTTAAGTTTACTACCTGCGAATTAGTGGTGCAAGGAAAAGAACCTTGATTTGCTGTGTTAATAGTGGTAGCAAGACCTGTATTAGCATCAACACCACCAACGTGATAAACAGTTCTGTTACTAGCCGCCCAAACAATTCGCATGGTCAGAATTTCAGGAAACATAATAGTCTTATCAAGTGCGAAAATAGTATTGTAAATCATAGACAATGGAATCTTCACATAAATAAGGGGGTCCGTGTTATTTCCACCAATACCTCCCTCAAGATACTTCGCCTCAGTGTATGAAACGTTCACAGCAGACAAAGCACCCGCTCCATTTGTCAGCAAAGTATCATCATGTCTTCGTGCATTAAGTGATGGAGGAGCGATAGCCCCAGCAATAGCATTACCAAAACCATTTAATGTTGCCTGAAGGTGACAATCGGTATCAATACTACCAGCTACAGTCGCCACACTTGCCTGTTGTCCAGCATACACGTTAGCAGTAAATGCTGTTGTTGCTCGCCCATCAGCATTACACTTTTGAAGCATACACCCAACACCAAGACCTGCTCCATGGTTCTCAAGTGCCAAAAAGTCCTTCAATGAAGTCTCAGGCTTCCAAATCATTTTCGTAATAGTTCCGACATTATTCAAATCACACAAATAAACACCGCTACGGGTTTGAAGTTGAATCTGTCTAATCATACTCAAACAATCCATAAAAATACGATTGTGTCTATCTGCAACTCCTGAAGCACCTGGGGCGTAAGTGAAACTCAGCACCGACTTTGCCAAGTTAAATGTGCGACTGATAAGGTCAAATGTGCTTTCCTGACCGCCCGCTGAAGTAACAACAACATTTCCTGCTCCTTCGCGAGGAGTAAGTTTGTTAAGGCGATACGAACCGCTGATATAATCAGTCTTACTGAAGTCTAATTCTCCGCCGTGTTGAGTTGGCATTTTTGTTTTTTTAGGCAGTTGTGAAATTAACTAATTCACCAGAATATATTTATAGAAAAAAATAAATAATTCTAAAATTAAATTAATTACCTTACCTCACCTTTTTCAAAAGGTCAAAGAATGATGTAAATAAATTAAAATAATTAGTCTCTCTGTTAATCAACAATGTCATAACAATACCTAACCCATTAAGATTTATAGCCTGATCGTTTTCGTCTGTAAGATAAAACCTACATACATTATTTGAACTGGTTGATAATTTCTTACCATACTCAGACCCACTTCCGTCGTATATAATGGCTCCAAATGGAATTTCGTTGGCTGTATATATTTCTTGTAGCACATGATTATCTCCTTCACCAACTAAGTCCGATTGAAGGTATAAAGTCTTTTCGCCAGTTATAATAATTACGTTTGGTGATTTAATAAAATCATTAGCGAAGAAATATGTTGAATTTCTATCAAACCCCCATAACCTCGTGAATACGGGTATCATCATCAAATATAAAACGCGGTTGAATACCTCCGTTATTTGAAACACTGAATGTTAATTTACCATCCTCCGCTTCTGTGTTTGTATTGTTGCTTGAGACGACATAAGTATAGTCATTCGGACGTTCTGTCGTCAGTACCTCAGACAACTTATTTTTTAGATTGTTCATTGTGTACTTTCCCTCAGGTATCATAATTAAAGCCTCATACCCGTCTTCGCTAAGTGTAAAGGTATTATATGGTGAAGCCACAGAGTAATAAGATTTTGGAACATAGATATGAAGAATTTTACAATGTGTGGGATTGTCTAACCCCTTCATATTGACTTCGTGTGTGAAGTCGCTATCTGTGCCAATTATTCTGTTTTTGCTATTTATGTAATAGATACCACTCGCACGACCTCCCTTATACTCCATGATATATCATATAAATAATATTTTATTAAAATTCTATGTATATATATGTATAATTATGAGTTTAAGAAAGTGCTCAAGATGCCATAGTGAAATAAAGGAAGAATATTTTTCAAGAAACAGAAAGGGTGAGTTAAGAAAGTGTTGTAATAATTGTTCCAAAAAAATGAATTGTTCAGGCGGAGAATTTAAAATAATGGAGATATTAAATGGTTTTAATATTAATTTTCAATACAACACCACATATGAAGTTAAGGTTAAACATTTATTACAATGGGATTTCATATTACAACATAATGAGAGACCAATATTTATTGAATATGATGGAATACAACATTTTGAACCTGTTAGATTTGGTAGAATTTCTAAAGAGAGAGCAGAAAAAGCATTTGAAAAAACAAAAAAAATATGACCAAGTAAAAAATTCATATTGTCAAGAAAAAGGATATCATTTACTCCGTATAAAATATGACGAAGATGTATCATCTAAATTAATCAAATGGTTTGATGATATCGGTTTTGAATATCTTTAGATGAATGTATCAAAATTACCATACCCATTCTATTTGAACTGGTTGATAATTTCTTACCATACTCAGACCCACTTCCGTCGTATATAATGGCTCCAAATGGAATTTCGTTGGCTGTATATATTTCTTGTAGCACATGATTATCTCCTTCACCAACTAAGTCCGATTGAAGGTATAAAGTCTTTTCGCCAGTTAAAATAATTACGTTTGGTGATTTAACAAAATTATTAGCAAAGAAATATGTTGAATTTCTATCAAACCCCATAACCTCGTGAATACGGGTATCACCATCAAATATAAACCGCGGTTGAATACCTCCGTTATTTGAAACACTGAATGTTAATTTACCATCCTCCGCTTCTGTGTTTGCATTGTTGCTTGAGACGACATAAGTATAGTCATTCGGACTTTCTGTCGTCAGTACCTCAGGCAACTTATTTTTTAGATTGTTCATTGTGTACTTTCCCTCAGGTATCGTAATTAAAGCCTCATACCCGTCTTCGCTAAGTGTAAAGGTATTATATGGTGAAGCCACAGAGTAATAAGATTTTGGAACATAGATATGAAGAATTTTACAATGTGTGGGATTGTCTAACCCCTTCATATTGACTTCGTGTGTGAAGTCGCTATCTGTGCCAATTATTCTGTTTTTGCTATTTATGTAATAGATACCACTCGCACGACCTCCCTTATACTCCATGATATATCATATAAATAATATTTTATTAAAATTCTATGTATATATATGTATAATTATGAGTTTAAGAAAGTGCTCAAGATGCCATAGTGAAATAAAGGAAGAATATTTTTCAAGAAACAGAAAGGGTGAATTAAGAAAGTGTTGTAATAATTGTTCCAAAAAAATGAATTGTTCAGGCGGAGAATTTAAAATAATGGAGATATTAAAAGGTTTTAATATTAATCTTCAATACAACACCACATATGAAGTTAAGGTTAAGCATTTATTACAATGGGATTTCATATTACAACATAATGAGAAACCAATATTTATCGAATATGATGGAATACAACATTTTGAACCTGTTAGATTTGGTAGAATTTCTAAAAAGAGAGCAGAAAAAGCATTTGAAAAAACAAAAAAATATGACCAAGTAAAAAATTCATATTGTCAAGAAAAAGGATATCATTTACTCCGTATAAAATATGACGAAGATGTATCATCTAAATTAATCAAATGGTTTGATGATATCGGTTTTGAATATCTTTAGATGAATGTATCAAAATTACCATACCCATTCTGTGCTTTTAATTTTTCCGCTTCTTCTTCTTTAAGGTCTGTATAACCGCTATTAAATCGGTTGCCTTTCGCCCGCTCCATTAAAAACCTTATACTATGCCATCCGCATGTGTCGCTTGTATCAGATTGTTGTTTTACTTGATTAACCTTCATTAATAGATATGTGCTTGGGTGGCTTTTGTCTATTAGTTGCTTCATTTGTTGTTGAAAGTCTTCTGTTGGCTCGTAAAGTGCTAAGGGGTCATACACTTCAACACTCCTGTCTTTATCTAGACTTACAAAAACACTAATCCAATGAGACCCCGCTTGTTTGTGATTGTCCAAATTCATAATAAATCCATATCGCTTTCTGCTTCCGTAGATTTCATCACTGGCTATCGCTCCGAGATACCATCCATATTTTTCATTATGTCGTCTATTTCATTAGTCATTAGTCCCCGCCCCTCTCCTTCCTGCATGGATTGCTCTTGCTGTTGCTCTGGCGTCTCCGCGACGCTCGGGGGTATGGTTGTCTCCTCTGGCTCTGGCTCTGATTGCTGTGGCTCTGGTTGCTGTGAAGTGATGCTCGGGGGTAGCGGTGTCTCCGCGACACTCGGGGGTATATTAGTTTGTGGCATCCCCTCGTCAATATTCAAATCATTTGAAACTTGTTTATCTACATTTGGGTCTATAGTCATTTTGCTAGTTAGAATTTTTACAAAGTCCTTTTTATTCATTGTGTGTTTCCAATCTTTGCGGGCTAAATATTTTTAATTATTTTTATTGAAAATACCTTATCAATTAATTTTTCTAATGTTTTCGCTCCATTCCCTTTTTGTTCATTAATACCCATATACTCTTCATATCTAGCATAATCCGCTACTTTTCTTTTTACATTTCCTTTTCATTTCCAACATCAATATTAAACCTTTTAATCATGTTAATTATCCACTTTGAAGTGTCTTTGTAATTTAATTTTTATGTCCATCACTATCTAGTCTCTTTTTTAAAGCCTGTGCTAACTCTTTTATAGTAATGTTTGGGTGATAAGTTTTTGAAAATGCTGATATTAAAAATTGATTAATTTGTAAATTTTCAAAATGCTTACCCTTTTCTTCTGCTTTCTTTTCTTCCTTTTCAAGTTTTTCTTTATATTCTTCTGCTAACTTTTTCTGTTCCTCTAAAGATGTCGCTGTGGCTATAGCCGTCTGAATATCTTGACTGGCTTTTTGTAAGTCTTTACGACTCATCTTTTTTATGAACTTATCTGTATATCCTGCTAATTTCAGTGTTTCAATATCTTTCTGCTTTTGCTTTTTTTCTTCCTCATATTGCTCTTTCGTTTTCAATGGTGCTTCATCTCCTAAATTAGGTAATGGCGGTGCTTGTGGTGGTGCTCCTAATGGCGGTGCTTGTGGTTGTCCCTGCTGCGGTGGCATAATATATTGATATTGTGGTGGCGGTGGTAATGCTTGTATCCTATTTTTTCTGTCTTCTTCATATTTTACATCTTCTATGAGTTTTCGCTCCCTTCTTAGTTCTCTGGCTTTTTGTTCTTGTCGTTCATTTATCTCCGCTAGTTCTCTTTTGTGTTCCCTGTCCTTTATTTCTTTTTGTTCCTCTGCATCGGCTATGTTTTTTCTTTCTAGCCTTTTCTTTTCTTCTTCTATCTCATCCCTTTTCTTCTTTTCCTTTGCTTCCTCGTCATGTATTAACTCGTATTTCTTCTGTAAGTTGCTTTGTTCAAGACGATTGAAATCAGATTTGATTATTTTTTCCCTTGGTTTGCGGCCATGCCTTGGTGGCCTCGGCTTACCAATATATTTCAAAAACAACTTAACAATTTGAAGTGTGCTCATATCATTTGTTTTCTTACCAACATTAAGATAATATTTTTTACCCTTCTGGATAATATAAGGCCTCCCGCTCTTATTCCTATAAACCCGAGGTGGACGGACTTTTGCCTTTTTCTTATTAGTCTTTTTAGCGACCATTCTATAGATAGTTTAGAATTGCGTTTCGTGCTGTCGCACTCACTTATTCTAAACCATCGTTTTTTTATTTTAGGAAAAAATAAATCGGTTTTCGATGGTTATGGAAGGGACTCCGTCCCTTTCCAAACCCGCGGGGGTATGGTAGGGGTTGAAACTCCCTCCAAATAAACGGGAGTTGCGTTAGCAACGAGAGTGTAGTTGATAACTATCAGCGAAACTTTACAGCTCCTCCTCGTTGCTTACCATAACCAAGTTTTGCGGCGGTAGACCCAATACGAGACGCATATGGAACCCCGACATCGCCAAGGGCATTAGCGGTCTTTGAAATAATCTTGTTATCGCGAAGGAATTTATTAACAGCCAATGCGGTTTTTCCGACCTTAGCCCAGTTAATCTTTCCTCCCTTTTGCCCACATCCCTTCTTCTTAGTTTTCTTTTTTCCTCCCTTCTGTGGCATCGATGGATTGTATCCGATGTTATATCCTGATGGTTGTGAAATTATCACTGGTGATACTGGCATATATTAGAAAGATTTTAAAAATCTTTTCAGCAAAAATAAAAAAATAATTCTAAAGATATTATTTCATGCGATAGGCAAAATTTTTTTCTTAACTCATTATCAACACTTGAAACATAAAGAAAATTAAATCGTTCCTTTGTTGCTTCGTGATACTTTTGAAGAAAATAATCAAAGTCAAAAGATAAGTCTAAGTGTTTATACACGAGTTCCATTTTATCCTGAGACTGACCCGGAAAGATTAACAAATAATCTAACTGCTTAATGGCTTCTGGCCGTAGGTCGTTCAGATACTGACTTGACATAATATCCTTACTTTTATAGTGTCTGTTCTTTTTTAACAAATCACTTACGGACTTGTCTCTTAATCCGCTCCCTAAATCGTCCAAAACAAAAACAACCTCTGGCGAAATATACTTACTTGGTCGCTCTTTCTTCTCACCTCCTTCTTCTTTTTTCTTTTCCTTTCCAAAGTATAAAAATTGTGGTTTCTCTATTTCTTCTTCATCTTTGATTTCTCCTTCGTGTTGCTCGTCCTGTCTGTTCAGTTTGTCAAGTTCATAGTCTATCACATTTACACCATCTGATTTAAGAAAGGTATATATTGCCATCGGGTTGCATCTGTTCTTAAAGTGCTTTACCATTGCTTTATAAATGTAGTCCTTGTGTATCGTTGAAGCAATAATGACAATACGGGTTTTTCTGTCTGTAGTCCATTTCAGTATTTCAAAGAGTGCTGTTGTTTTCCCGCTCTTCTACGGGCAAGTAGAAATATATTTGCATACGGCTCATTAAATAATTTATAACCTTTTGCTTTTTTGTTTCCTTCGCCTTCCTGCTTCACTGGTTTCACCTTGACATTGTTAATCTTCAGCATCTTATATTATTATCCTAAGAATTCCAAACACACAACAATTCTTCCCGCTAAATTTCCTGTATCAATATTTCCGCTGTCAGTTTCAAGGACTTTAAATGTATATTGTCCGTCTGTCCATCCGACGACACCTAAATTATAACTAAGGTTTGAAATGTTTGCTATATTACTATCTGCAAATGGGCCAATAATTCCAATTCTGTCCATATAAAGAATTCTGGTTTTGGTTTCCGTCTGGTCGTTCGTATAATGAATAAACTTAACATTCATTTTGGTCGGTGTGAATGACATTTGAATATTTTTATTCAATGTTTTGCTTCCAACAAAATCATTGCTCAGAAAACTAATCTTTTGGTATTTGTGCTCCGTCATTCTGACTACGCTTGCTTCGCCACTTCGTGCTTTGTGGTTAAAATATAAATATAGATATAAGATGATAAAATTTTTATTAATATTTGTCGGGTCTGTGTTAGGTCGGACAGCCTGCGACTTTTACTCGCGGGTAAGCGAAGAAAAGAATGAGAGTTGTGGTTATTGTATAAAGCAAGGACTAGAAACTAAATTTAAATGTGTGTATAAGCCTATGAGTGATTGGTGTGTTAGTTTTGATGAAGTCATTCCTTTAATCTGTACCAGCGATAGTTCTTGGTATAAAATACATTTATACGAGGGTTCACTTCTTACTTGAAGAACGTGATGGAAGGCAAATTCCTATGAGTAAGGTCAAAATTCCGACATAAGTATTAGCAACCTCACAAGGTAAGTTCTTTTCAGATAGCCTTACGATACAAAGGGTTATAATGGAGATAATGATACCCATTTGAAATAAGTATTTAATAAGTCTGCTGTCGGTTGGTCTGTTTTTTATACAACAACAATTCCAGTTATCTTCCAATTCGTGCTCTACTTTTTTTTCCTCAGTCTTTAGTTCTACTTCAAGAACACGAGACTTTAATTCTGGAGTTAGTTCGCCATCCATATCCATAATAGGTGGAGGTCTGTGAAGTCTAGTTGTATTATTGTTTGACATTTGAAAAAACGACTGCTCGTATTTCTGCTAATTGGTTGGTTTGGTCTTGTAGTATATTAAGTAAAAGTTTATTTTCTTTTTCTAAATTAACTACCTTTTCTGATAATTGTTGAACCGCTTTAATTAACGGGGCGATAAACTCTGAATAACCTATACCATAACCGACATCACCACTATCAACACATTTAACATCTTCTGGATTAACACTCACACCTTTCAATTCGCATTCTTTTCTTTGCTTTGGACACGGAACCATAATTGTTTCTTTTATAAACCGCCAAAATCTAGCATATCCATTTCTGTTAATACGATTTCTAATTCCTGTGCTATCAAACCCGTTCTTTGTTTCTTGTTGTCATCAATCATACGATAGCAGACTGGATTTAACTTATTAATAAAATCTAAGCCTAAGCATTCCTTTATATCTTCTTTTTTTCTCCTGTCTGAATATTGAATTGGATTAGACAATACCCATAATTGTCCATCGCTTCCTCTCAAAGACATTAAAGCAGTATTTGAACTATTCTCCCATATACAACCATTCGTTGAACCATTACCAACTCTAAATCTTATAGCATGAGTAGTTATACCACCTCCTACTCCTCCTGTTGGCGCTGTTCCTCCACTTAATGATTTATTCGCACCAGATTGAGACATATAAATGCCCAGTCTGAATTTCCTGTTTCCCATATAAATATTCCGCGTGTATTTGTCCCATCTGTTCCTCCTTGTATTCCTATCTTTGCTCCACCAGTTAATGATGTGGCCGTTAGTATCCCAGAGTATGTTATTGCCCCTGTGTTACTTATGTTCATTGCCTCGCTAAATGCTATGGCTCCTCCAAGTGATACTCCTGATTTGTAGTTAAAAGCGAGTTTATCACTCATCTTGTATATTTGAAAGTTTGAGCCCGGGTCGCTTGATTTCCAGCCACCTCCCTCCCAATAACTATCAAAACTCAAAGCAATATTGTCCTGACTATAATTCAATAATTGGAATGTGGGATAAACTGATGTATGAACGAATGCTTGAATATGTGGGCCATTCGCATTGCCTTCTGTTCCATATAATTCTAAACCACCACTCACACCTGTGCCTTTTGTATTCCTTCCTATTATACACGGGACACCTAATGAAGTTGCTAATATTCCGCTAAATTCCTTTGTTCCTGCTATTGTTTGGTTTCCCGTTAGTTTTACATTCTGTCCATCTAGTGTATCTACCATAAGTTTATTCGTCCCGTCTGTTGAAGCCGATGGAGTGGCTAAATTTGTTATGCTTTGGCTTTTTAAGTCAATACCAGCATTTGCCGTAATTAATCCGCTAGCCGTTAATGTGGTTCCAGTTAATCCAGCACTAGCAGTTATCAATCCACTTGCTGATATTGCTCCGCTTGTTGTTAATGTGTAGCTCGTCATATTTCTAATCAATGTTATATCATAATTAAATGTCTCATAATCAAAATACAAACTGGCTATACGGGGTTGGCTTCTAAATGAAGTTCCACCACTACCCGTCTTATTTACTACAAATATAATACATCTAGCAGTAGCATTTGAAGCAGGTGTGTATGTTTTAGTTGTTTGTGAAGCCCAAGCCTCGCCACTCCTGCTGTCCCATAAGGTGTAAGTCGAGTTGTCAGTGCTTACTCCTACATACCAAATGCTCGGTGTTGTTTCAATGTAATTAGCAGACGAAGACCTGACATAATAATTTTTTATCTTGTATATTGCTGCTAAATCAATTTTTATATATTCGCCTGTGTATGCTGTTCCTCCCCAAGTATTCGTAGTTGCTGGTGTTCTATTATAAACTCCCGTCGTGTCGTTGTAATATATAGCAGTGCTCGAATAATCATTCTGGTCGGCATTAAACGCATAATATGCTGGATAGTATTCATTAGAAGCAGAAGCGACGAATGGAGAAGGTAAAGAATTGGTTGTCATAGTCTGCGGGGCTGTGTATAGAGTAAAAGCAGAAGCCCCATATTTTACATCTCCTGTCATTGTCCCACCTGATAAAGCAAGGAAAGCCAACGAGCCTGTTGAATTTACCCAATTACTTCCATTATACGTTAATAATTGGCCGTTTGCGGGTGCTGTTATTATTACATCACTCAAAGCATCTATTGATTTAGTTCCTAGCCGTGTGTCAAAGTCTGTATTAGCCCTTGCGGTGGTGTAATATAAATTAGTGCCCTCTGCTAAGTTGGTTGTGCTCTTGGTCGCCAGTCTCGTATCAAAATCAGTATTTGCTCTGGCTGTTGTATAATATAGATTGGTCCCCTCTGCTAAATTAGTTGTTGCTTTAGTCGCTAGCAGTGTGTCAAAGTCTGTATTTGCTCTCGCTGACGTATAGTAAAGGTTTGTCCCCTCTGCTAAGTTTGTTGTTGATTTTGTTGCTAATTGAGTGTCAAATCTAGCATTGGTATAGTAAAGGTTCGTCCCTTCTGCCAAGTTTGTCGTTGATTTAGTCGCTAGCCGTGTGTCAAAGTCTGTATTTGCTCTCGCTGACGTACAGTAAAGGTTTGTCCCCTCTGCTAAGTTTGTTGTTGATTTTGTTGCTAATTGAGTGTCAAATCTAGCATTGGTATAGTAAAGGTTCGTCCCTTCTGCCAAGTTTGTAGTTGATTTAGTCGCTAGCCGTGTGTCAAAGTCTGTATTTGCTCTTGCTGTGGTATAGTATAGATTAGTTCCTTCTTTTAAGTCTGTTGTTGTTTTCAATAAAAGCCTAGCATCAAACCTTCCATCAGTATAGTATAGATTGGTTCCCTCTTTTAAGTCAGTCGTTGATTTTAAAGCGAGACGTGTGTCAAAGCGGTTATCAGTATAGTATAAATTTGTTCCCTCTTTCAAGTCCGCGGTTGTTTTTAATAAAAGCCTAGCATCAAAGTCTGTATTTGCTCTCGCTGTGGTGTAATATAAATTAGTCCCCTCTTTTAAATATGCGGTTGTTTTCAATAAAAGTCTAGCATCAAAGTCTGTATTCTCCCTCGCGGTCGTGTAGTATAAATTGCTTCCTTCGGCTAAGTTAGTTGTTGATTTGTTAGAAAATCTAGTGTCAAACCTTCCATCAGTATAGTATAGATTGGTTCCCTCTTTTAGGTCAGTTGTTGATTTTAAAGAGAGACGTGTGTCAAAGCGGTTATCAGTCCAATAATAATTAAGTCCTTCTTTTAGGTCAGTCGTTGATTTTGAAGCGAGACGTGTGTCGAAGCGGTTATCAGTCCAATAATAATTAAGTCCTTCTTTTAGGTCTGTTATGCTTTTGGTAGTCAGTCTCGCATCAAATCGCACATCGGTAAAATAAAGATTTATAGGGTTAGCATCTTCTGGCACTCTGTCTGTATTTAAGCCTACTATGTTTGTGTTAGTGAGATCAAGGTTTGCGATTGATAGGCTGTCTGTCGCGATTTCTGACAAGCCGAGTAAACTTTTGTACTGACTACCCATTGTATATTAATTATTTTCAATTTTAAAAATACTAAAAAATAAAAATTTTGGTATAGAATGCCAAGTCCTGAAGCGAGTCGTAAGAACTGGGGTAAGGCTGTGGAAAGTATAAAAAGCAAAAAGCAACAAAAGATTGAAATAGCGAAAGAGAAATTAGCAAAGTGTAGAAATACTTATGTAGGCGATGATGAAGAGATGGAGGAAAAGATAAACCGCATGGCCGAAATGAGTGTTGCTAATGATATTATTAATGGAAAAGACCAAGATGATACACCAGAAGAAAGCAGTGATAGCGATGAAGAATGTGATTTTACTGATATCATTGCAGAAAAGATGGCTAAGATGAAAATAAAAAGAAAGAAAGCGGAAGCAAAGAAGAAAGTAAGTAAAAAGCCTGTGCCTGAGCCTGAACCTGATGATAGCGAAAGCGAAAGTGAAGAAAGTGAAGAAGAGCCGAAGCCTAAATCTAAGAAAGGAAATGGTAAGAAGTCGAACATATCTGTTAATGTTTATAATCAAGCAGAGAAGCCAAGTAAAAAAGAAGAAAAATGATGTCTCAAAGATGTTTTTAAAATTTTGATAATATATCAATGGACTACAAACACACTCGGCCAGTTCATTTTTACCATTCTCAAATAATTCAGTGTTTTTAATACCAAGCCCGCAACTGATTACACTTAACATATTAGGTAAGTTTAAGGCCTTCTTCGTCTCGTAATTCATACTAAATCCTTTTACTTTCATACAGGCTTTGCCGTTATCTAATAAGTATCCGTAGCACTTTGCCCCGCCTCCAACGAAGGTCTTTATCTTGGCTCCCTTTAATTCATCTGTCCAGTCCCCGAGTAGTTTGCCCGTCTTTACATCATCTTCGCCTTTCGTCAGGTCTGTGGTATATATTACACTATCCGTATCGTGGTATAGAATTCTCCTGCCTAGTCTGTCCATCATCTCATAAAGTCTCATTCTCGCATGGCAGGTAGTAAATAGAGCAACTACAATATTTGTCTTAATCGGGTCGCTGACCGCATCCTGTTTTAAATCATAACTGGCCTCTATTATTTCGTCGTTGATTATGTTAATATTTATGTTATCCACTGATTTATCGTTCATTAGTTTGTATAGGGTTTCCTTATCCCTTATCATTTTGTTTTGTTTTTTGTTCTGCTTCTCTCCAAACTTACCCCACCAGGAGTTCAAGCACAACTTTGCCACCGCACGGCGACCTGAGTTTTCTTCTATTTTGTTTTCATCCATCTTAACACCCATTTTGATTTCCATACTGCTTATGTAGTTTTGTTTTTCCTCGGCCGTATTACATCCCGCGGGATATCCACTTGATTCCTGCTTAACCTTCAAGAATGTTTTTATGTATTCCTTGAATAGGCTACTGCTCTGTTCTTTCCAGTGCCATACTTCATATACTTTCATTAACTTATACCCTTTATCTAAGGCCTTGTAAATTTCTGGAGTTGCCCATGTGCCTGTTATTGCCCGCTCATTGTCGGTGTGCTTGCATTCGCCGTGGTGCTCAGTCATCCCGCACTTATCGCATAAGTAATACATCATCTTGCCTCTGTCCGCTTTTGGTAAGACTGGGTGTAGTAATCCTCTCGGCGGTAGCATCTTAACCTTAGCCACTCCGAAATATTCCTTTTTTATTATTTTGTTTCGCATATCTTTTCGTTCCACACCATCATTTGGTCTGATGATTTCGTGGTGCCCGCTAGGGTAAAGGTCATAATACATAACGGTCGGATAGAGTGAGCATATGTCAATGTATTTCGCGTATTCGTCGCTGTGTCGTGATTTCCAATACAATGTTAGAGCATTCGTTCTACCTCCAAACATTGCTTCTCGTGGGTTTGATCCTTCTTGTTCCATAATTCGTTCGTTGGTATCCTCGGCCAGTCTTTCACTGGTTTTCATCAGGCTCCAATCACATTCCCAGACACTTATTACTTTTACCTGTTGGCTCAGTTGTTTTTCTCTTCTCATTGTTTCCTTGTATAGTTTGCCCATAGTCTTATTTTTCTTGGCATTCATTGCATTGCCGTTCCAACACTTCTGACAGCCGTGCCAATGACACCCGTAAAACTCATAAGCGATTTTGTTTTTCTCGTCCCAGCCATCCGCATATATTTTTGATTGCCCGAGTTGAAACATTTTTTCACCTCCGTTGAAGGCATGCTTAATGTCTGTTTTGTCTAGTCTGCTTCTGTAGGCTAACCATTCAACACAAGCCCTTGAAGCCATCCTGTTTTGTTTTTCCGCTTTCAATACCGCAATTGAATTAACAGGCATAAACTTAGCACGATACAGAGCCATAACACAACTCGCAATAGTTGTATATTGAAACGGGTCAATACCGAATTCAAGAAACTGCTTTCTAAAATCTATACAACCCTTCCTCAGTATATCCACATCTGAATGACAATACTCTGCTATTTCTTTCGCCATATCAAAACCTGTTATGTGCTTTCACTTGTTCGTCATACCATTCAAGAAATTCTTTTCGTTTATCTCCTCGCATAGTGTCGTAGCCGTAATGTTTCTTGTGTGGCATAACCCAAACATAGTTTTTGTTCTTGTCTGTGTTAAAGAAGTGCGGAAAGTATCCTTTCTTAAGTTCCGTTAGTCCGAATGTCTTTGGAAAGTCAGACAATGGCATCGTAAGGAAACTCAAACTATCAATGAAGCGGTATTTCTTATGTGTCATCATCATTATCTTACCGCCTTGGTAAATGACAAATGGTGTCTGTTTGTTATCTACAAGCCACTTAAGAATAAACTGACAATCATAACCGCGAGCATTGTGTGCGATAAAGGTAAATCCGCTGTGCTTAGTGTCAAAAGCCCAATTACAAAAGTCTTGGATGTTCTTATGAATGACTGGCGGTTCTTTAGCATCGTAATACTGGCTTTCAGCATGATTAACAATGTGTTCGCCCGTGTCCTGTGTCGCTTCAAAGTCAAAGAATATGTATTGTTCTGACGGCGGTAGGATTTCCTTTTGGACTATTTCACATTGGTGCTCTAGTGGTTTCAGTTCTTTACAATTACGGCATTTCGCATATCCGCATTTGTGTTCATCTTTCTTCCTGTAATTCAGCCCGCACGATTTACATTTCGCTTTAACATCGCAGTTTGTTGTCCTGTGGTTATTAAAGCATTCAGTGTTTGGAAACTTTCTATTACACTTCTCACATTCTTTCCACTGGCTCTTGTCGTTTATTCCCTTACATCCCTTGGTTTCGCAGATACTACATTTGGCGTCGCAGGCATGTCTTTCCATATACCCTTTTAGACATAACTCACAGAAATTCTTTTTTCCTAGCATTGACTTCATATTGGTTATGGCATCGTAGTGCCCTTCCGTTTTCATAATGTAAAGGTTTGTCAGCCGTTCGCCTTTCTCATCTACTAAATTAGTCGTATAGACGATTTGGTCAGGAAACTCTACGATAACCAAATTATATTTAATGTGCCTAGCAAAGGTATCAATTTCTGGTAGACCGCACACATCCTTAACGACTTTCGCTTCGTCGTGCAAAGCCTCAGCCATTTCCTGCTGTATCTTTCGTCCTCGCATAATCTGTGAATATTTTTGGTGTTTTTCAATTTTTGCTTTTACAACAACGATTGCTCTGGCCAAGCATAAGTTATCGCTATTAGTAATACAGATTACTCCTTTCTTTCTAAAAACATCAAGTTTGTTCAAAACCTGTAGCCTTGCCCCGCCAGTAGGCATTTTAACAGACTTTAATACAAACTTTAATTTATCAAAGTTGGTGCCACTTTCATCCATATAAAGACTTTCGTTGCTTTGAAATATTGACGACAATCTTTCTAAAACTTTTTCAACCGAGATTTCATTGACATAATGTTGTCCTGTAGATACTTTGCCATAATAATCTACAAACTCAATACCTACATCAACCTTATCTCTTTGCCCCTGTCGTTTTAAAAAGTCGTTCAATATGATTTCAATAAATCTTATTACATCTCGCATAGTGAAAGACCGAAAGTTTCCATTCAACACAACCCTGTAAATACTTTCGTTTATTCCAAGTTTGTGCTCCTTTCTGTCGTCTCGATTGATTTCGTAATTGCCATATCGCATCAAGTCTCTGACATTTTCCTTGATTTCTTTTTCTCTTCAATAGTAGGTAAAGGTGGTGCTATTGGAATAGCATTGTGTTCAAAATACACCGCACCTCTTACTTGGTTCAAGTAGTTTTGGGCTGTCGGTGTATCTATCTTATAACCTCTCACCTTCGGTTTGATAAATAGGACATCTTGACCCCTGACTAGTTTAATTTCATAATTTATCTTATATTCCATCAACTTATCCAACCTGTAGACCTTTCCGTTATACGTGTGTGTCTCCATGTTTATATTAGTGGAATATAATTTTATGAAATTAAAAATGACTAGCCTCCCCTACCTAGTATCGCTGTCCTTACTTTATGATATGTTTTATATCATAATGTGTCCTTATATATAATATATGCCTTGTCTTTAAATAGAAATTCAATGGTATCTCCGGAGATACTTAATACTTACCATAGCCATAGCCGCAGTGGCAGTTGAATTCCATATATCCGCAGATATTACATCTGTCATCATCTTCTTTCTTAATTTGCTCCTTTGACTTTATCATATCCATATACTCCTTGGAAGGCCGTGGAGGTAATGGAGGTTTTTGTTGTTTCGTAAACATCGCCGTGATATGCTTCTGTGTTTTCATATGTCTCAGTCTGCTTCCAATATTAATTTCCGCACCGCATTCGCACTTAAAATTTTTGTGGTTCCACTCTCTGCATCTTTCCTGTCTGATTGATTTTGTTTCGTTATCATATTTTACCTTACATTCCTCATACTTTGGTATTACCTTTTCTTCGTGATACTTCTTTGCTTCTTCTAATGCTTGCTCTTTTGTTTTGCTCTTACCAATACAGAAATTCTTGCACATTACCTTTCCTCCTCTCCATTGAACTTTTACCATTGGTCTCGTTTCGTTATTCTTTACCATAACACATCCTCTTGACATTCTAAATCTCGTCATCTTATATATGTGTCTCTATTTTATCTTTAAATGTAAAATATATCCGTTAAGAAATAACCATTAAATAGCCGTTATTTTCTATCCGTTAAGACGACGAATAGGAGAGCCGATAGAGCCGTTTCGTTTCGTCGGCTGTATGTATCCAAATTTTGTCTTAAAGTGGCACCCTATACTACTAAGTCGGTCCTGGGTTTCAGAGGGTGGTGAAGGTGATCTGATTGAGCTTGTGTTCGCTGTAGGTGTTGCAAAAGTAAGTAGCTGGGGACATTCGTAGGACCCGTAGGAGTAAGTTCATCAGCTTTGTTTTTTCACGTCACAGGTTTTTCGTGCACTTTTAGGTACAATAAGCCTGAAAGTTGTGAAAGTGGTTTCGGCGTGCTGCGTGCTTGTAAGCATTCACCAGCGAGCAGCAGTTGGTGTGGATTTATTTGCTAAGGGGTGGGCGTTGTTTTGATATAGCAGCTGCGCGCGATCAATGCTTAGCGGCTTCAAGGCACGCCTTTGAACCTTTGAATCTGCTATGATGGTAGCTGTGGCTTTGTGACTGCAACATAACGAAAATATCTTTTCTAGGAGCTCTGAAGCTGCATCTTCATGTCAAGCAAACGTATAAGTGTTCCAGGATGGAAGAAGACAGAAGATCGGACCCGATTCTCGAAACGCGTGCGGGATGTAGAAGCTGCGCATTCAGGCCGAAAAACAGCTAAATAAGAAAACGAAGACAAGACATCCAACAGTCCGTGTGCTTACTCTACAAGAACAAATTATCTGGGACTTGTTTGTGCAGCTCGGAGTCAAACGCAAGACTATGTTACTTGTCATTCAGCGGTGGTTGTTTCCTCACAGTAGACGAATGGGCGCTACCACTCTGAAAACCAACTTCAGACGTGCGCTGGCCAGTATTGCACCAAATCCTGCTCACTGTCCTCCGATCCTATCAGCTGAACTAAAGACACACTTGTATCAAAGGACTCTTGAGCGCCAACTTAATGATAAGACTTTCAACGAGACTGAGTTTGGTAAGGAGCTTGTGAAGATCGATTCGGAGCTGAGGGAGAAGGATGGCAAGCTTCCACGCCCGCGGCCTATCTCTGAAACAACGAAACAGCGTGCCTGGCACAGTAGTGCAGAATACAACAGAAACGAAGGGCAAACTACAACAGACACGAGGACGAATGCTCGCAATAACTTACGAAATGCACTCTCATTCTGTATTGGCAAAATCGAGGAATGAAACCGGGCGGGCGGCTGGACCCAACTGCACCTAATTTTGCACAGGAAGATTGGGAAATTGCATTGGCAGAACACGATGTTGCAGAAGCAGAGAGAAAAAAGGAGCTGCAAAAGGAAGGTAAAAAGTATACCAAACGGCAAGTCATGCAGAAGAACGCTCTGCTTGCTGCTGTGGAGAGCGCCAAAACACCAATAGTCGATGACAATCTTGCACTGTGCTTTGATCCTGTTATCTTGTGTATTGGTGGACTGACAAAAGGCACGAAAGACCGAATGCTGATTTCCGTTGCAAAAGATCCACGCGTTCCGGACGATGAGATCGAAGCAGAACTGTTCCGCCTCTGCAATCCTTTGACAAGTTCTAGGAACGAGAGTGACACAGAGTTCCTTCGGCACAACAAGTTTCGTGTAAAATTGTTACAAGCCACCGTGAAGTCAGGTCGTTTTTTGAAGGCATGCATCAGGCTAGCGATCAATGCCGTTCCGGACGGTGAAGTAAAGACCATGGTATTGAAGGAGTTTGGTTTGGTGATATTGACTCATGACAGGCTTGAGAAGAATGAGATGTTAGCTTTCCAAACATACTGGCGAAAGGTGATTCTGCCATACGTTGCTACAACCAAGGAGGAGTTGGCGGAAGCACGTCGGGATTATTCCGCGGGAACGTGTGTTCAAATGGATGGGGAGGGCGGTATGGTGAAGGCAATCAAGGATCCAGTCCTCAAGCAAGAGATCGTTGACTCTTACATCAAATTACATTTTCCTCCTGGCTCTACTTCTGCATTTACATCGTGCAATGATAACTCTCGTCTCCACACATCAGAGCATTCAAGTGTGAGACACGGCAAGTACGAAGAGTTGTTTCACAAAACCACCAAGCTACTCAGAAGTCAGATCGATGCAGCCTTCAAGCGCCTGGAAAAAGATAGACTCAAATTCACTGCAGACATTCGGAACGTTATTATGTTTGCAATTTTCCACGTGCATGTGGCATTGAAGGAGCTGCACACACCCAAGCGTGCAATCGACGGCTGGGAAAAGGTGTTTAAGGACGACCAGCAGTACTGACTGAATGTGGATATTTTACGAGTAAGCCGAACGCCAGGCGTGACAAGACCTTGCAGCATGTTCTGAAGAAATGCATGGCCTGCATCGAAGCGTATAGTCCGATCAAAAGTACAGAGTATACTCACTGCATTCTCGAGAAAGAATTCGACACAATGGATATCCCAACAGATAACCTTGACAAGCGCTTCAGAAAACAAGAAAAATCAACCAAAACTCCGATAGGCAATATGAGATCAGTTTTTCCTACCTTTCCTGACTATGATCGTCAGCTGGAGAACATTGCTGCTGCCAACAGGAAGGAGAAAGAAGATGCTGCAAAGGCGGCGGCTGTGGAGAAAGAAAAAAAAGCTCAAGACAAAGCAGAGATAGAGGAGGCGAAGCTGTTAGCAACGAAGTACAAGAAGGCACTTGACGCAGGTCATGGTGACTTTCTCAGCCCTTCTCGCGCTAAGGCGAAGGAGAAAACGGAAAAGGCACGCAACAAACTCATCGATAAAGTACGACGTGACAGCGAGAATTACAATCCTAGCAAAAAGGAAGCTGCGGATGATTGCAAATGTGTATTTGTTTTGCTTGGTGGTCCATCTGGAATTCCCAAGAGGCCCTTCAGCAGGTGTCAGAGGATGAAGATGACCCCAACGCTTGGCACTCATGTGAGAAGTGTCAGCTTTGGTGGTGCCCTGACTGTATGCCATGTGGATCTCTCGAAAAAAAACACGAGCGATTTTGTAACGTCAAGGCTATTAAGTGCAAGGCTAAGAAATAACTATCGTTTCTTTTTCTCATTGTATTCATAACTCAGGACTCAAAACATCTAAATAAATACATAACTATTATCATACATTGTAGCAACTCAGCATGTAGTGAAGGTCCAAGACTGGCTCGATTTCAATTCAAAAAAATTTTCCTATCGATATCCTAGCCATGGCCAGTCGTAACCTCATACTTGAATTTTTTGTACTAACAATACTACAAATCATGTATACGTCATGTACATATTTTTCATCGTTTTCTTGATTCTATCGAGGAAGTTATAATGCTAGACAGTATACATATCTCTATCTTTAGCTAATTGCTACAGTAATATAATATTATAGTCAACTTTGCTATCTATTAATACTAGTGTCACTGAGCAAGTATCGTTCTTTAATAATCAGTAAAACCTATTCAGAAAGATTTTTCAAGTTATTATTAAAGAATACACTTAATTTCAATTTCGACCTTGGTCTGGACGGCAGTTTGTTAAACTTGAAAATTAATTTAATATTAATATTGGTTTCTTACTAGAAAATCATTTCATTTTTGAAAAAATATTCAAGTAGGTTACGCACATCCGATTCTTCTGAAAATAATGCAATAGAAATAGCATGAGTTCTTTTACTAAGATTAATCGAAATCTGCTGTAAAATTTTTGATTTCGCTTCGAGTTCTTAGTTTTTCAAAGTAATTTTGTATTTATGAAATTAAGATGCTAAATTTCAAAAATTATTTTCTTCTCACCATCTTGACTTTTCAACATGAAAATTGTAGGCATCACCCCCCGGATAGCCGGTAAAAAGTACCTTTTCCTGGTGACAGGTGCACCAGCTTGTTTTTCAGTATTATTTGTCCGGATTGGACCTGATGCCATTTTATTCCTGGTCTGTTGCCGTTTTCCTTTTTGGCTTCACTGAGCTAATACAACGAGACATCATTCTCATTCTTGAGGACTGTGTTTGGTTGTATTACCGACTTTTACGAGCTATCCTTGGGGGCATTACATGTGGAGTCCACCGTGGCATCACTAGGGTGATTTCTTTCTGCTTTGCCACACAGGCAACAGAGTGAATTTTCACTGACCTGTCTCACACGGGGACGTCAGACGAAAACAAATACTCCAACACAGCTCCCTCATAACTCTTTCACAAAAGAAATAATTTGATTGGTCTCAAGCAGGTGTCTCGTACCCTCTAGCCCAATCAGTATCTGTGTGCTCACAAGGAGACATCAGATACAAACTCTCTGTCGTTCTTGCTGTTCTCACACAGAGACCAAGAAGAAGGAGGTGGACAGAAGAGTGAAGGAACACACACAAAACACAAACAAGCATAGGGACAGGAGCACAACACTCTACCCTTCTAGTTTGTGCATTTATCTGCATTATCTCACACATACGTCAGAGTATTTTTGCAAATCTCTGATCGTTTTCTAAAGGTAGGTCTGAGAACCTATCCGACCGACTGTCGACTTCTCAAGGAGAGCTTTTCTAGCTTCTCTATTACTATCTGTGTGTAGGTCCAAGTGCCTCATACTAGATACAATATAGAAAAGAAGGAGGAGAAAGTAATCTGAGTAAGGAGAACAAGAAATAGGAGAAAGTCTCAAAGACTATTTTTCTCAAACAAAAACAAACATACAAACAGTGTTTCATAGAGGACAGGGAATCTCACTCTACCCTCTCTATTAGTTTCTCTCTTCACTAGTCAATCGACTGAAGGAGGAACAGAACACAAACGAACAAAAACCAAACATAGGAGCTGACACTGTCCTCCTGTTGATCACTACTACGACATCATGTCGACAGAGATCGCCGAAGTGAGTGAATTCTCGGAGGCAGATCAAAGAAGAGAAGAAAAAGAAGCAGGAGGAGGAGGA
This sequence comes from Paulinella micropora, assembly GCA_019918135.1. Classification (NCBI taxonomy): domain Eukaryota; phylum Cercozoa; class Imbricatea; order Euglyphida; family Paulinellidae; genus Paulinella; species Paulinella micropora. The sequence continues at coordinate 23,294 of WBZZ01006253.1, forward strand.
GGAAGAGGATTGAATGAAGGAGGAGGAGGAGGATTGAATGAAGGAGGAGGAGATGAAGGAGTAGGAGGAGGAGTAGAAGAGGGCTGGGATGATGAAGGAAGATATGGAGGAGACGAAGATGAAGGAGGATTTGAACAAGAAGAGACGGGAGGAGGAGGAGCATATGGTAATCCCTTACCACCTGCCTACACGGGAGGAGGAGGACGAAAAATGATCGACTTGATTCATAGTGATGGAGAGGAGATCACAGTGGAGGAACAACAGTGGGTGCAAGACCACTATGACCTCACTAAAGAAGAGTTTGATAACAAGATGGGGGTAGAGAAGGACACCTATGTGTGGATCCCTCAGGATCAAAGAAGAGAGAAAAGTCGTGCTAAAAAGGATGTCTATATCTTATTATCAAACACAGCACAGCTCCTCGGCAAACTGGTCTCTGATCCAGAAGAGAGAAAGAAGATACAGCATATCAAGTTTGGGGACACACACACCCACCTTGAATTACTCGATGCTATCTTTGGGGTGTACACTCAAACCCTGATTTGGGAACGTACATACGGCCCACGATGTGAGGGTTACCTCCAGTACACAAACCCAAGAGCAACGGCCAGATTCCTCGCGACTGGTCAGGAGGCAGTCGATGTAACAAAAATGAAGACCAATCTGGGTTCGAAAAACTCGAGTGGCATATTTCATTTTTTTACAATGGAAATAAAGGCCTTGGAGGAGGGGAAGGCAGAGATGGAAAAAAGCATTAAGGCAGCAGGAGAAACTCATCCTGTGATTGATGAGTTAGAGAAGACCGACAGAGTTCTGACCAAGATCAGACTGTTGATGCGTTACTGCACAAGGAGGCATGGAAGAGATGGATTCCTACCAAGGATCACTCTGTCCTCAAATCACTTAGTAACGCACCACCGGTCGCCAACAAAGCAGGTGTTGACCAATATGTGGAGAAATATAATTTTCTCAGATCTGCTTCTGAATTGGTGGCCTTTATCACTCATGCTCAAAAGCTGGTGATATCTGAGAAGAAGAAGGCGAAAGAGAATGAGGAGTTCGAGAAGACGATGAGACTGGAAAGAATGAAAGCAAAAGTGAGTGGTGCAAAGATACACCCTCCGACATATTTGACCCCACCAGCTCCTGCCCCACCAGCCCCTGCAATTTCGGGCTCAACTACGGTGGTGGTCACAAACACGGAGAAGAAGGACAGACAAAACATCATAAATGCCTTCAAGGGGAAGAAAGGAGGAGTGGCAAGTCTCATGCTATATACCAAGACGAGCTCAGACAAAGACTCTGATGCTTCGCTTTTGAGCAAGCTCAAGGAGATCAATGCCTGCATGAAGGCTTTTCCTTGCGACGAAACGCAGGAATACGAGGCCCTTGTTACTGTTTTTGACCAATCTCTAGTCTCGGAGGGATTTGATCTGACACAGTACAAGTTTTTGAGAAAGAAGGAGGAGATTAAGAGAAACAATGCAACAGGCCTAGACGCTCAGTGTGAACTGGCGGTGGCCACACTCATTTCATATTTTCAATCTCATGGATACCAGCATCTCTGCACTGGTACTCTCATAGGATTTGAAATCTTTGAGACAGTGGCGATGAGTTTGAGGAGTGCTGTTGGCTTGGCGGCGACCCTTACGGAGGTAGTTTCCTCCTATGGGCTATTCTATGGCCGCAAGTCGATCATCCTCTATTTCTTTTCGGCGTTACACACAGTTAACCCGAGTAAGCTTACTCAGCTCATACAACAATGCTCGACGTTTAGCTCAGTGAAGTCCAAGAACTTCCTCGAGACACACGTGTTCGAAAATACGGTTCAAAGCGTTGCTCCGTCAGCACTGTTTCAAGAAGTGATGAGTGCATGCTCAAACATGGACTCGCTCACGGAGGCACATACGGCACAGGCAGGCGGTATACCTGTTGGCGCACAAGCCACGTACACAAACAGAGTTGCCGGTTGGAAGAGACAGAGAGAGCCAACCTGAAGACCGCATGTTGGAGGTGGTTCGCGGGCTTGCAGTGTAAGGCACAGATGGAGAACAGAGACTGCTCTTTCAATCATGATAGGCAGAACCCAACAGCAAGGGCAAATTTTCTGAGCAGGACGGAAGGCAAGGAACCGGGCCTTTTCAATATGCTTCAGATTGCCGCTGTGAACGAAGGTTGGTATGCCAATATGTGTGATGATGAGGAGTTACGAGAGGCAATCATTACCTACATGAAGAGGATGAAGGAGAAGAAGGAGGAAAGGGAGAGACAAAAGAACTTAAAGGCCTCTCAAAGAGGACGAGAAGGAGGAGCAGGAGCAGGAGGACGAGGAGGAGGAGGAGGACGAGGACGAGGAACATGGAGAGGAGCCTCGAGGTGGCAGGGAACCCCTCAGAGAGGAAGAGGAGGAGGTCGGGGATATACCCCTTATGGAGGGAGAGCTGTTCGAGCTCCAGCCCCCCCACCCAGAGGAGGAGGAGGCTCGTGGGCAAGCTCCAACCCGAATTTCGGTCGAGCTCAGGCCTACAACACTGCCTCGGAGACCGATACGTCATCCTACCCGGACACTACTCAAGGTAATCGTTTCGAGGTGGTGGAATGACTGGAGGGGGAGAAGAGAGGAAGGAGAAGACTGTGAAGTTTAACCCTAAAGTCACAGTGCTTTCTAATGCTGTTGTGCAGACTGGGCCAACGCTTCCTCTATGTGAAAACAAAGATGTGGGTACACAGAGACTGCAGCCCCAAGGTAGTCTCATACCCGTTCATACATCACGGTACCAATGATAAGTGATGCAAATAGGAAGGCGAGACTTGCGATGGAGGCGAGGAGGCCAATGGCAGATGTATCGCCTCGGCCAAGCAAACAACCACGAACAGACTCAATGTCTACGGTCGCGGCGGGTGGCGAGCAAAAGGACAATGTGTGTACTCAAGTACCACAAGACAATGTCGCTAAAATAATAAACGCACCAGTACCGCAGAATAATAAAAATGTTAATGAGGTGAAGCAGGAGGAGAAGAAGGAGGAGTTGAAAAACTTAGAGACAAGACTCCAAAATTTGGAACGTAAAGTTCTTGTTCTCGCAGCCAATATACACAGGCCCGATGCTCTGTGTTATACGGAACTTTATTGTGAAACATTGAAGACAATATTAAAAGTTGGTAATGATACGATGGCGAATATTAATATTGTCGGCAGAAGTTTTTTAATCGATACCGGGACTGGGTGGACGGAAATATGAAAAAGTCAACGGGCACTCTCAAAGGAGTGAGCAGCCGGACGGATATCACGGGAATCATCACACTGACCTTTAAATTGAAATCCGCACGAGTATACCGTATGGACCTCTATGTCGTCCCCGGTTACCACGGGTCAATATTACTATCGTATGACCAATTGGCTACGATGGGGGCTGTGATTGATTGCGCCGCACGGCGAGTGATATATGGAGTAAAAAGAGGAGAAGAGAACGATATTGATCCCTTCAACGCTACTGACTCTTATGAGGCTTATGAGCTGAGTCTAGCGACGGATCACAAAAAGATGGCCATCGCACATGAGGCACTTGAGGTGTACGTTCACCCCCATGTCGTAAGACCGGATGAACTGTCCTGGACCGACCATTGGGAACCCCAAGTGTGCACTGTCACAGTTCCGACATGCCATTGGGACAAAAAGTCTATTGATGACTTAATCGAGAAGCGAAAGGAGGAGATTATATGTGTCGCACAAAGAAGCCCGTCGTCGGCGAGATTCGCGGAAGGAGTAGGAACAGATGTCCATATTACTAACGGATACTGTTTCCATGCGAAAGTAGGAGAAGAAAAAAGGGAGGCGTTTGTACCAAGGAGAACGGGGCGAATCCCGGATACTCCACCAGAAACTATTAAAAGTTTTATTACTGATTTCTGGGGTGACGAGCCCACGTGGCCGCGTTCACTGTCTGAAGTGAAGAAATGCTTACGGACTTTATTCGAAAATAATAAGCCGTATACTATTATCCTGCCATATAATGAGAAGGCGATATGGGCGCAGGAAATAAGGGACCGGCTTATTGATCATCCTATACCGGTACCCTCTCGCAAGCAACAGCTAGTGGTGGCTTGTCGTATGGGAACTCGTGAGCAGAGCAGTGCATACAAGCGGAAGCTCAGAGACCTCGACAAGTTGAAATTGATACCGCAAGCATTCACATGCTTTGATGGTTTTTACACCCGTAAAGCTCCTTTGCAATACGCGAGACTCATTGACATGCTGGTGGAGCTCGGTAAAGATGATGAGCCGGACACGGTCACGTATGAAAAGACGGGCCTAGATGATGTCTCGGAAGAGGACTTAGGCTTGGAGGAGGACAGAGAACCCCTCAAGCAGCATAAGCAGATGTCTGATGAAGATTTCCAAGAGGCGGCGCGGAAAATATTGGAAGAAGGAGTAGGCACGGAGAAGGAGAAGGAGCTTTTAAAAGCCAAATTAGAGGCGAACAAGGAAATTTTTGACCCTCCACATGCAGGTGGCGTCAAGCCTGAAGATTTCACTGCGGTTATTTACAAAATACCGGGTGCGGAGCAGTCACCGGCACCACGAAGGGCGAATTTGAGTATACATGAGGCGAAGATAGCGGAGGAGCTAGCAAGACAGCTGCTCAATGAGGACTTTATTGAGAGATCAACATCCTCAATAGTCTCACAACCGAGAATAGTGCCGAAGCCAGGAGGAGAATGGCGCCTGACAGTTAACTATGCTCGTGTTAACAAGGTGCTGGAGGAAGAGAGAAATCCTCTCCCGACATTAGAAGAAGGAAGGAGAGTACTGCGGAATGCAAATTTCTATTCGGTCATTGACCTTAAGAATGGCTTCTGGCAGATACCACTGGAGGAAAAGTCCAGATGGCTGACGGCGTTTGTGGTGGGTATGGAAATATACCAATGGAAAGTGCTTCCGATGGGCCTCAAGCAAGCCCCAGGACTTTTCCAGAAGGCGATGCAGAAGATGTTGAGCAGTCAGTACGATGATTTGTCTGACGGTGGCTTTATGAGAAGGCGGGGACAGAAGGCGGGAGAATATGCATTTTGCTATATCGATGACATTATCGTATACTCTAACACAAGGGAGGAGCATATCGATCATCTGTCCGATATATTCAGGCGCATCGGAGCTTTTGGCCTGAAGTGCAATCTAAAGAAGTGTCAACTTGCCAAGACGAGTGTGACATACTTAGGGTACGAGATCTCCCATAATCGAGTCTCGATATCCAAAGAGAAGAGGGAGGAGATTATGAATCGACCGATACCGAAGAACCGCACTGAATTGCACTCATTCCTTGCGATGGCGCAATACTATAGCCAGTTTATACCCGATTAGGGTGCAACACGGGCTAAGTTGGAGAAAATGATAGATTTTGGAGACTTTGAGAAGTGGGGCGAAGAGGCTTTGCAAGCGTTTCATGCGCTCAAAGATCTCATTTACAAAGGCCCGAAAGACGGAGGACTGGTGTTAACGATGCCCGACTTTACGAAACAATTCGTAGTCGATACCGACGCATCTAAGTTTGCGATTGGGGCTGTATTACAACAAGAGGATGAGGAGAAGAAATTACGCCCAATCATGTTTATTAGTAGGAAGTTGTGTGCGGCGGAGAGAAACTATTGCACAAGGCAAAGAGAGGCGTTAGCGGTGGTGTGGGCCCTCAAGAGGCTCAGAGAGTATTTGTGGGGAGGACCTCAATTTACTGTCAGAACTGATCATCATAACCTGTTATGGTTGATGAATCATGAACAGACGGGACGGCTGGCGCGGTGGCAAGCGTTCTTGTCTTGTTTCGATTTTACAATGGTCCATCTACCGGGAAAGCGAAATGTGGTTGCTGATAGCCTCTCTAGGCTAGAGTTTAACTCAGAAGTATCGGCGTTGGTGTCCACGGTGGAGATGGAAGACTTGTCCACTGACAAGGTGTATGAGGTCAGCCACATTGAGGCGATGGAGATGGCGAGTGGAGTCCGATATGACCGCACAGGTCTACGGTACAGTCCACAAGGCCCGGATCACGGGATATGTTGTGAGCTACATACCCAGGAGGACGCTGAGTGGTCCTATGAGGTATATGAGAATGCGAAGGCGAACATAAGAGAGGAAGAGGAGACGCAGGAAGTTTATGCGGAGCCTCCTCAAGAGCGGAGAAGTGACCTAGACGATGACCCGGAAAGAATCGGGGTACGGCTAGAAGATGGTACTATCCATATAGCTTCGCCTACCGCATGGAGGCAACAACAGGCTCAAGATCCGGAGTTTAAAGAACTGATACAGTTATATCAGAACCCGGATGAGCTACGGATGACGAAAGCGATCAAAGATCAGATCAAGGAGATGGGATGGAGAGATGGTCTACTGTGGTACAAGGGCCTTCACGGTCGCTATGCGTCACAGCCGGACAAATGGACCCTTTGGGTACCGGAGAGTCTGAGACGATTTATATTTGTCGCAGCCCACAATTGCCCACTTTTGGCGCATCCGGGTCGACAACGAACTCACATGTTCGTAGCGAGGCGATTCTGGTGGAAGAAGATGAAGGTGGAGATAGATCAGGCGGTGGATGCATGCATCCCGTGCAAGATAAACAAAACACCACTGAAGGCAAATTTCGGCCTGATTGGCGAATTTCCTCTTCATGCGGGGATGTTTGAGTTTATACACATTGATCATGCCTATTCTTTTTTAACAAATTGCTTACGGACTTATCTCTTAAACCGCTCCCTAAATCATCCAAAACAAAAACAACCTCTGGCGAAATATACTTGCTCGGTCGTTCTTTCGGTGCCTCCTTTATCTGTTTCTTTTCTTTTCCAAAGTATAAAAATTGTGGTTTCTCCATAGGTTCTTCATCTTTGATTTCTCCTTCTTGCTCTTCGTCTGATTTGTTCAATTTGTCTAATTCGTAATCAATGACATTTACACCATCCGATTTAAGAAAGGTATATATTGCCAGCGGGTTTCCCCTGTTCTTAAAGTGCTTAACCATTGCTTTATAAATGTAGTCGTTGTTGATTGTTGAAGCAATAATAACAATACGGGTTTTTCTGTCTGTTGTCCGTTTCAGTATTTCAAAGAGTGCTGTCGTCTTACCGCTCTTTTTTCTAGCAAGTAGAAATATATTGGCATAAGGCTCATTGAATAATTTATAACCCTTTGCTTTTTTGTCTCCGTTTCCATCCTGCTTCACAGGTTTCACCTTGACATTGTTTATTTTCTCCATCCTATATTCTACGCAACGAATTCTTTGTGAATAAAATTCACAACATTGTGGGTAGGTTTCACCTACCCTACGAATTCCAAACACACAACAATTCTTCCCGCTAAATTTCCTGTATCAATATTTCCGCCGTCAGTTTCAAGGACTTTAAATGTATATTGCCCGTCTGTCCATCCGACAACACCCAAATTATAACTAAGGTTTGAAATGTTTGCTGTGGTGCTGTCCGCAAATGTTCCAATAATTCCAATTCTATCCATGTAAAGAATTCTGGTTTTTGTCTCTGTCTGGTCGTTCATATAGTGGATAAATTTTACATTCATTTTGGTGGGTGTGAATGACATTTGAATATTTTTATTAAATGTTTTGCTTCCTCCAGCAAAATCATTGCTTAGAAAAATAATCTTTTGGTATTTATATTCAGTAGCCATGATTATATTACTACTCATAAACTTTTTAATAATCAAAATATTTTCGCGGACGGCATGCGACTTTTACTCACGGATAAGTGAAAAAAAGAATATAAGTTGTGTTTATTGTATCCAGAGCGGGATTAACTCAAAAATCAAATGTATTTACAAACCGATGTCAGATTGGTGTATTAGTTTTGATGAAGCCATTCCTTTAATCTGTGATGGTGATAATAGATGGTATATGACACATATATACGAATGTTCATTTCTTTGAAGAAGGTGATGGAAGGCAAATACCGATAAGCAATGTCAAAATTCCGACATAAGTATTAGCGACCTCACAAGGCAAGTTCTTTTCAGATAGCCTTACGATACAAAGGGTTATAATAGAGATAATGATACCCATTTGAAATAAGTATTTAATAAGTCGGCTGTCAGTTGGTCTATTTTTCATACAACAGCACGACCAGTTATCTTCTAACTCATGCTCTACTTTTTTCTCCTCAGTCTTTAGTTCTACTTCAAGAACACGGGACTTTAATTCTGGAGTTAGTTCGCCATCCATATCCATAATAGGCGGGGGTCTGTGAAGTCTAGTCGTATTATTGTTTGACATTTTCTCTAATTTCTTGTAGTATATTCATGAGATTATTATTTTGTTTTTCTAATAAATCTATCGCTTGCGATAGATTACCTACCTTTTCTGATAATTGTTGAACTGCTTTAATTAATGGTGCGATAAACTCTGAATAACCTATACCATAACCGACATCACCACTATCAACACATTTAACATCTTCTGGATTAACACTCACACCTTTCAATTCGTATTCTTTTCTTTGCTTTGGACAGGGAACCATAATTGTTTCTTTTATAAAACCGCCAAAATCTAGCATATCCATTTCTGTTAGTATTTCTTCTAATTCCTGTGCTATTAAGCCAGTCCTACATTTCTTGTTGTCATCAATCATACGATAGCATACTGGATTTAACTTATTAATAAAATCTAAGCCTAAACATTCCTTTATATCTTCTTTTTTTCTCCTGTCTGAATATTGAATTGGATTAGACAATACCCATAACTGCCCATCGCTTGCTCTTAATGACATTAAAGCAGTATTTGAATTATTCTCCCATATGAAACCACTCGTTGAAGAACCATTCACTCTAAATCTAATAGCATAAGAAGTTAATCCTCCTCCTCCTCCTGCTGGCGCTGTTCCTGTTCCACTTAATGCTTTATTTGTCCCAGACTGAGACATATAAATCCCCCAGTTTGGATCAGTAGCATCCCATACAAATATTCCGCGGCTACTACCCCCGTCTGTTTGTCCTTGAATTGCTATTTTTGCCCCATTAGTTGTTGCCGATGCCGTTGTTAGCACCCCAGAATATGTAATTCCCGCATTTGCCGTTATTAATCCTTTTGTCCATAAAGTCCCGTTTAATCCATTCAACGACATCAACAATTGCTCCGCTGAATTCTCCCACAAGAACCCCTTCGTAGCATCATTGGCTACTCTAAAGCGAAAAGCATATGAACTAAAATCATTTCCAGAAACTGCCAACCCATTTGCTAAACTTCTAGTGTTAGCGGCTCCACCAGATGCAGCGTAAATACCCCAACTCGTATTAGTCGTATCCCATAGAAATATTCCTTTTGCGTTTGTTCCGTCTGTTATTCCCTGAATTCCTATTTTTACTCCACTTGTATTTGTTGCTGACGTTAGTGTGCCAGTATATGTAATCCCCGCACTCGCAGTTAATAATCCCGCTGTGCTTACATTCATCGCCTCAGACCATGTTATATTGCTTCCTGCTGTTATTCCTGATTTATAGTTAAAAGCAAGTTTGTTTGAGTTTTTGTATATTTGAAAGTTTGAACCAGAATTACTTGATTTCCAGTTTGAGCCGTCATAATAAGCATCAAAACTTAAGCCTATATTGTCGTGTGCCCAGTTCAATAATTGAAATGTTGGATAAGCATCCGCCGTTGTTATTGCTTGTAAGTGTGCTCCTCCAATATTTGAAGCCGTTCCATATAATTCTAAACCACCTGACGCCCCTGCGCCTTTCGTTGTATTGCCTATGATTATTGGTTTGCCTGATGCTGTTGTTATTTTATCGCTTGCTGTTAGTGTCGTTGTAGTCATACCAGCACTCGCAGTTAATGTAGTTCCCGTTATTGTTCCGCCATTTGTTATATTGTTTGAGTTCATATCCAAAGCACCATAAAACCGCATACCGCCAGCATTGTTAAAACGGACAATGTCAGACGAAGCACTTTTATTATCCAAAAGTTTTGAAATATAAAGTCCTGCTCCTTTTACATCATATGCTACATTCGTAAATACATAACCTCGTTGGTTCGCAGTTCCACTTGTAGCAGTATTTAGAGTAAATAAGAAATACTGATAATCTCCTGATGTCTGTGAAAAGAATATATCTCCTCCATTTTGGTTTAATATCCTCGCCCCATTATATGTTATATTTCCACCATTAATGATATCCACATTATTAAAATCGGCTTGGCTTAACAAATTCAGTGCTCTTACATCATTTCTTGTTCCATTAAATATCTTAATTCCTGTTATGGTTTGGTCTCCTGTTAGTTTTACATTTTGCCCGTCCAATGTGTCCGCATACCCTTTTGTCGCTCCGTCCGTTGCTAATGTCGGAGTTTCAAGGTTGGCTATTTTGCTACTATTACAATCTAGCCCCGAAGCATTTACCCAACCGACTATCGTCCCGTCAATAATAACACTTATTTTTTTCGCAGAAATTTCAAAGTTGTAATATGTCGCAGTTTTCATATCCAAACTAGCAATAGAACCGATATTACTTGTAGAATTGAAAACGATAAATGTGCCCTTTGTTGTTGAATTGATTGAATTTCCCGTTATTTCAACACCACTGCTATATGTCTTAATTCCTGCTATGGTTTGGTTTCCTGTTAGTTTCACATTTTGCCAGTCTAATGTATCCACATAACTTTTGTTTGCTCCGTCCGTTGTTGCTGATGGTGTGGCTAAGTTTGTTATTTTGTTGTTATTCAAAGATAGTGTAGTGCCTGTTGCGGTTATAATTACATTATTACCTGAATATAACTCAACATACGAACCCGTTATTTGTATCGGATAATAAGTCGCAGTTGCTATTTTTTGTGCGGCAATCATTCCTATATTTGTCGCCGTATCAAAGGCAACACCGATACCATCAAAAGCGGTTGGAGCTGTGGCACCCCGCACTTCTATTGTTGAAGTAAATTTTTATTCCCTGCTATGGTTTGGTCTCCTGTTAGTTTAACGACAGAAGTGTCAAGAGTAGAAACATCCACACCATCAACCAAATTCACATGTGTTATGCTTTGGCTTTTCATATCAATACCCGCACTAGCATTTATTATACTGCTAAATGTCTTAATACCCGCTATGGTTTGGTCTCCTGTTAGTTTAACCACGGAACCATCAACTGCGAGATTTGCGAGATTAATTCCATTATATGTAGAAGCCCCAGAAATAGCAAAACCACCCATATTTAATGCTCCCGTCATACTGGCTGTGCCGTCTAATCTAAGAAAGGGTGGTGTGGTGTTTCTCCATTGTCCTGTGCTATAAATGAGTAATTGGTTATCTGCTGGTGTGCCCGTTATTAGCACATCGCTATGTGAGTCTATACTTCCACTCGCTGACACCTTATTATTATTATCTTGGTGCTCAAATATCCATTCATCAACATCTTTGGTATTTAGTAAATTAACTCCTGTTATATTCTTCCTTCCCATACTAATGTTGCCTGTTTCATCAACATTTATCGGAAATGTTTTATTTACCCAGTTTATTGAATTATGTGTTAGATAACTATTCATCACCACTGGTGCTGTAATGACTACGTCAGAGAGTGTATCAATTGAACCAAGGACTGTATTCTTCCATTTGCATTCTACATCGTTGTAAGTTAAGTATTGTCCGCTCGCTTGTGCGAATATGTTAGTGTCTATCAAATTGTATAAACTTGTTTGGTGCAGATTACTTGTATTAGAGCGGTGCTCAGTTGAGGCTTTGACTTCGTCGTTGTCTCTCACTCGTTGCTCTGTATAGTATAAATTTTTTATTTCTTTAATGTCGGTTGTTGATTTTAAAGCGAGATGTGTATCAAAGCGGTTATCAGTGAAATAAAGATTTACGGGGTCAGCATCTTCTGAAACTCTGTCTGTGTTTAAGCCCACTATGTTGGTATTGGTTAAGTCTAAGTTAAGTATATTTAGACTATCAACAGCCAACTCATTAAGGCCAAGTAAGGATTTATATTGCGACATATTATATTAATAATTATTAAAAAAATACTAAAATATATTAATCTTTGTATAGAATGCAGTCTGCCGAAGCGAGTCGTAAGAATTGGGGTAAGGCTGTGGAAAGTATTAAGAGTAAAAAGCAACATAAGGTTGAAATAGCGAAAGAGAAATTAGCAAAATGTAGAAATGCTTATGTAGGTGATGATGAAGAGATGGAGGAAAAGATAAACCGCATGGCTGAAATGGGTGTTGCTAGTGATATCATTAATGGAAAAGACCAAGATGATACACCAGAAGAAAGCAGTGAGAGCGATGAAGAATGTGATTTTACCGACATTATCGCTGAAAAGATTGCTAAGATGAAAATTAAAAGAGCGAAGGTAGAAACTAAGAGAACAAAGAAAAAGACTATTAAGAAAACTGAGCCTGAGCCTGAGCCTGATGAGAGCGAAAGCGAAAGTGAAGAAAGTGAAGAAGAACCTGTAAAGAAATGCGATCTATCTCGCGAGCGAGATAGATTTGGTAAGAAGTCAAGCAGTGTAAGTGTAAAAGTATATAATCAATCTTCTGGTGGTGCTAAGAAAGAAAAAAATAATGATATTGAAACATGTTTCTTAAAGTTCTAAATGATATTTTAGAATCGCGCTTTCGTGCTGTCGCACTTTCGCTTATTCTAAAACATCGTAAAAAAATAAATAGTTAGATATATACGATTTTCTAAATTATCTCAAACGAGTTTGAGATTTACGAGAGCGACAGCGAGAGTATGAATTTAGAAAATCAGCAACAAGAAACTCCTGAGCAAACGGAGCGAAAAGAAAAACTTGAAGAAGCGGGCGAGATACATTACCAATCAAAGCCAACTAAATTATGGAATACAATAACCTCTCCAGAAGCGAAACCATTAAGCCAAGTTTTTATTGATTTAATAGATATGTCAAAGGCGGTTACCAAAAAAGGAAATGCTAATTATAATTTTGGTTTGGTTGCTATTGATGTTTATAGCCGTGTGGATGGGTAGAGCCAGTAAAAAATAAAACGACTGGATATGTATTGGAAGGATTGAAAAAAATATTTACTAAAGAAGTGCCAGAAAGAATTACTTCAGACAACGGCGATGAATTTAAGGGACAAGTCGCTGAATACTTCAGACAAAATAATATTGAACATAGAACAGCACAAGTAGGCGATCACAGAACAATGAGCATAATAGATAGATTTATTAGAACGATAAGAAATGAATTGAATTTAATATGGGAGTATAATGAAAATTTTGCTTGGGTGCCGATTATTCACGAAGTTGTTGATGCTTATAATAAAACATTTCATACTACAATACGAGCCGTGCCTATTGATGTTATGATGGTACTGAAAAGAATACTCAAGAAATATACAGAAATCCTTGAATTAATGAATTTCCAAAAGGAACAAGAGTAAGAAAAGAACTAGAAAGGACTATTTTTTCAAAGGGCGACAAGCAATTCAGTAAGACTATATTTAAAGTCAAAGGCCGTAAAGGCTTCAAGGTTATGCTATCAGAGGAAGATTTAGTTAGTCCCCAAAAACTTCTTAAAACTAACTTAGCAGAACAACCAGATGAAGAACAAGAGAAAGAACAGAGTAATTCAAAAATAAAAAAATAACTACTGAACGAAATACTGAAAGACAACTAAAAAGAGAAAGCATTGACAGCGATAATATAAGAACTTCAAATCGTATTAAAAAGAGAGTTGATAAGTTAGATCTTTAATGACTCAATACATTTAATCTAATAATGTTATCAAAATGTTTATTTGAATTTTGATGAGTTGATTTATTATCTCTCCTATAAAAATTTCCACATTCGCATAATATTTTTTCATTCTTTCGTTTTGTTATTTTTTCTTTATTATTTTCTCTGTATTGCTTGTCCATTTCCCTTTTTCTTGTTTTATTATTTTCTCTCCATTGTCTCAGAGATTGTTTTATTTTCTCTCTATTATTTTCTCTGTATTGTTTTTTCTTTTTATTTATTTCTTCGTTATTATCTTTCCTGTATTGATTTACTTTTTCCTTTATTTTTTCTTTATTTTTTTCGTAGTATTGTTTAAAATATCCTGTTTCATCATTTCATTCCTTATCTGTTCTTCCTGCTATGTTTTCCGTTTGTCTTATTAGTTCTCCTTCTCACTTACAAAGTTCCATTCTATTATTACAAGGAAACATTTCAATTAATTCAATGTAATTATCGTCATATTTTAAAATCTCAAAAGAAGTAGTGTAGTCGTCTTGTATTTTGAAGGAACTTCTATGAGCATATAATCTTTTATGTAATGGATTTGTAGTAGAACCAATATATATTTGGTCTGTCTGGTGAGAACGAAGAGCATAAATCTTTCCTTGCTTGTAGTCTGGCATTGTCCTTTTATGTCTTATTATGTCCTTATCCTTAAATGGAATTGAATTTTTTTAACTATGTTTGAAAACGACAAGCGTAGCGGTCGGCTTTCAAATATCAATATGTAGCAGTTTTTCTTTCTTTTGTCTGCTTATAAATAGGAAGACGAAATAATGAATAACGGCTCTTAGTGGAAAAACACTTCTCACACCAGAGACGGGAAAGGTGAGGCAAAAGGGCACACCCACCAAAATCTGCCCTTCTGCCCACTGGACAACTTTGCTCTGGGCAAGATTATTCATAATTCAATAACTATTACTCACCAAACACTGGCGAAGACGGAGTTGGCTACGAAAAAGGTAATTTAAATGATAATGTTAAGACGACGAATAGGAGAGCCGATAGAGCCGTTTCGTTTCGTCGGCTGTATGTATCCAAATTTTGTCTTAAAGTGGCACCCTATACTACTTTTCAGAAAAGACCGACTTTTGCGTGGGGGTGGCTTCACCTTCTAAGTTCTGGAGTTGGTCAACTTTTCGCTGTTTGTGTAAAGTAGTCAAGAGAGAAATTCGTAATAAGAGAGATTTGAATGAAATTGTTGTTTTGAACTTAGAGAGAATAGGTAGCCGAAATAATAAATAACGGCTCTTAGTGTGGTTTGTGTGACATCCGTGCCCAAGTGGCCCCCTATACTACTGTAAGGCTGTCAGGTGGATTGGTAGGTAGATACGTAGGAGATCTTGTAGGTGAAATATCGCCACTGCGATCGGTTAATGAAAGACACTTGTACAAGTTAGCTACTGGCCTTCTGGTTTCCATATAAATCGATATCCTTTAAAGCTGTATATTTCTAGTGACGATTGTGGCGCATTTGATAAACTGTGAAACGTATGACATATATAACTCTATCTATCTATCTATCTATCTATCTATCTATCCATCTATCCATCTATCTATCTATCTATCTATCTATCTATCTATCTATCTATCTATCTATCTATCTATGTGCCATCTGTCGACAGACAGAGAATTAGGGGATGGTGTGAGTGTGCTGGGCCCGTGGTGGGGTGCCTTATGTGTGCCTAGCCATACGCCTATAAGTCACATGCCGAAATAGCGACGGGAAGCACAATCCTGTTCCCTCAGGGTGCCCTTTCTCGCTTGTTGAGCCCGGAATAAAACCCACAGTGCTCTGTCGGTTTATACTAGACTGTCGAACAGTCTCGAAACTCCATCTGCTTACTGGGCCCTCTGTAATGGAGGTGGGAGCTCGTTCTGCAAGGGGCGCTTTATGGAACGAGCCCTGGCCCCGCCTGGTACTAGGGAGCTTTGGTATTGCCTGTATCAGTCCCTTCCGTGCAAACATCACGGCTTAGCTGGGCATCGGGTTAATACTTTACCCACAGACTTCCTGGTTGACGAAATCAGAAGCTCCTTTTTTCTGACATTAGTCGATATTTCATCTATCTATCTATCTATCTATCTAACTATCTAACTATCTATCTATCTATCTATCTATCTATCTATCTATCTATCTATCTATCTATCTATCTATCTGTCTGTCTATCTATCTGTCTGTCTATCTATCTATCTATCTATCTATCTATCTATCTATCTGTCTATCTGTCCATCTATCTATCTATCTATCTATGTTTGATGTGAAACTGCGTTCCTTTGCAAGGACTACATTCCTTTTGCGACATCTCATCTATCTATCTATCTATCTATCTATCTCTATCTATCTAGTAATACTTTACCCACAGACTTCCTTGGTTGACGAAATCAGAAGCTCCTTTTTTCTGACATTAGTCGATATCTCATCAGTTGATCTCATCACTTACTCCACGTAGTGAACCAAGGCCACTTGAGGTGTCACTGACCCTCCCTTGGGCTTGGTTTTTTGAAATGGCTGCCATCTGTCGACAGACAGAGAATTAGGGGATGGTGTGGGTGTGCTGGGCCCGTGGTGGGGTGCCTTATGTGTGCCTAGCCATACGCCTATAAGTCACATGCCGAAATAGCGACGGGAAGCACAATCCTGTTCCCTCAGGGTGCCCTTTCTCGCTTGTTGAGCCCGGAATAAAACCCACAGTGCTCTGTCGGTTTATACTAGACTGTCGAACAGTCTCGAAACTCCATCTGCTTACTGGGTCCTCTGTAATGGAGGTGGGAGCTCGTTCTGCAAGGGGCGCTTATGGAACGAGCCCTGGCCCCGCCTGGTACTAGGGAGATTTGGTATCGCCTGTATCAGTCCCTTCCGTGCAAACATCACGGCTTAGCTGGGCATCGGGTTAATACTTTACCCACAGACTTCCTTGGTTGACGAAATCAGAAGCTCCTTTTTTCTGGCATTAGTCGATATCTCATCTATCCATCTATCCATCCATTTATCTATCTATCTATCTATCTATCTATCTATCTATCTATCTATCTATCTATCTATCTATCTACTCTATCTATCTACTTTATCTTTCTACTCTATCTATCTACTCCATCTATCTATCTATCTATCTATCTATCTTCTATCTATCTATCTATCTATCTAACTATCTATCTATATATCTATCTATCTATCTACCTATCTATCTATCTATCTATCTATCTATCTATCTATCTATCTACGGGGAGGTTTGAGCTCTCGATGAGACATGCTGTCGAGAGAGCTCTTCTGGTATCGCCTGTTTTAGTCCTTCCGTGC
>WBZZ01006254.1:2500-7500 GCA_019918135.1 Paulinella micropora
CTCCAAAGACTCGACTGGCGGTGCAATGTGCAAATGAGCGTGCTGTGCATGTGCAAGTGGGTGCAAGGAGTGAGAGGAGTTATCTGCCGAGAAGAAGTCCGCGACGCTGCGCTGACCTCCACCTACAACAGATCTAGCCAGACATTCTACCTGACTAGGCCTTCCCCTCCTACCCACCTCCTGAACGACCGTGAGGTCGATCACCTCCTCCTCCTCCTCCGCCCCCTCTGCCTCCCTGATCTGCGCCTCCAACTCCTCCCACTCCTTCCAGATGGTGGCAACAAACCTTCCTAACTCCTCCTCCACCTCTTCTGGAACAGGGATAAACAAAACGCCGAGCATCGCCGCCATCTTTTCATCCTCCCCCTTCAGCCATTCCTCTTTGAAGAGCCTCATCTCCTCCTCCGCCTCCCGCAGTTCCCTGTGATAAAGCCCTCCTCGATTCAGCATGAGGGGCTGCCGGGCTTGCGCCTCATCGATAAACTTAAACAGTGCCTCACGAGAGCTCGCAAACGTTGGGCAATGCAGCAGGAAGTGACGTAACGACTCGTTAACCTCAGTGCCACACAAGGCGAAACAGCTTGAGCAGTCCGGCAAGCATGAGCCAAATTTGGATCGGTAGAGGCGAAGGCGATTGTTGCAGCTCAACAATCGCCTTCTGATAAGGTTGTGACTTCCCCCCTCCAGCGCCCGCCAACGTGGGAAAGCAGAGCGGGAAGACATCTGGCTAAGCAGCACCCTAAGCCCATCAGAGGGCTTAGCCTGCCGCTCCCAGCCAGCTACTTCCTGCCGGACAGACCATTCCTTTACCACCTCGTTCCAGTTCGCCAGAGCGGCCCGCCAGTCCTTATCATCTACCGTGCCATCTTCGTTCACGACCCGCTTGAGCGCATCCAAGCCCTTCCGCAGCCTGTGATCTGCTAAGATCAAATTTTCCGTATCTTCCTTCCATTTGCACCGACCCGTGTTGTAAAGCCTGCGTGTTAGCGCTGTGTTGCCCAGTAACTCGATGCGCCCTAGGAACCGAAGCCGGGCCGCCTTGGCAAGGATGCTAAAACTCGGCGTGCGGCCTAAACCCCTGGTGATGCAGCCGCTTGTGCGCGTACCAACACCCAAGATGACCCGCAGGGGCGCTACCAACGCGCCCTCCAGCTTACTCAGCTTGTTGGCGCCCGGCAGATCCCAAAAAGCCGATGCGTAAAGCAACTTTGCGCCAACCATTTGCTGCCAATTCATCAGCCGGAGACGCGCTGGAACTTCGTGGGCAATCCAGAGGGGGTAGTAGGCAGCCGTTCCCGCTACAGTGATTTCCGCCGCCCGCTTCGCTTGCGGTTTATCGGAGAGGGTGTCCGTGAGCAGAACTCCCAGGTGGTCGGTGACGTTGAGAACCTTGCCCCGGAACCTCACGCATGGGGGCGACTTTTTTGACTTGGCGTGCCCGTATATCGGCATGACTTCCGTCTTGCCCGGTTTCAGGTTGATTTCAAGCCGATAGTCCTCCACGAATGTCGCCACGACATTTACAATCTGTTGAAGCTCCGTGACACTATGCGCAATTACCGCAACGTCGTCGGCGTAAAGCAGGGTCCGTATGTCTTCGATGCGGTTGAGGTCCTCGATCTCCAACTCTTTCGCGATTCGGACCGTTAGCTCATCCATGAAGACGTTGAACAGCGACGGTGACAACGGCGACCCTTGCTGGACTCCCATCTCTTCCAGCACTTCACCAGTGAGTTCGCCATCGACTAGCACTCGCGATGACGTTCTTCGGTAAAAACGCCGCAGAATGCGATAGAACTTGCCCTGTACCCCCATCTGGGTTAGCCTCTGAAACAACCCGGCCCGCCAAACCGTAGGGAATGCCTTTCTCAGATCCACGAACAAAACGAAAGAACGGAGGCCAGCTTGTTGTCTAAGGCGCAGACGCTCCTTAAGGACAAAAATCTGGTCCCCCGTACTACGTTTTGGCCGGAACCCACCCTGCTCTGGGCGCAGCCTGCCCGGCTGATCGATGAAAGCCGTAAGCCTCGCCGCCATAAGGGACAGATACATCTTACCCAGACAGCTCAGAATCGCGATGTCTCTCCAATTTTCCGGATCGGTTGGGTCGCCTCCTTTTGGGATGTTGACGATAATCGCTTTGCCCCAGTCGCTGGGGGTGTATTCGCACGATTTCAACCAGTTGAAGAAGCGCACCAGAAAGCTCACAATCCGCGTGCCTCCGTACTTGAGCATCTCGTTCTTGATCTTATCCGGTGAGCACGCTTTGTGATTCTGGAGATTTTCCTGGCAGAGCTCCACTTCCTTCTCGGTGTAATCATAGTCCAGCGGGCCCGTCTCAGTCCGGATCTCCTCGGCTTGCGCCATGGCCTCATATTGGTCGCGCAGGTTGTCGTTATACTGGAAGGTTTCGCGGGCCTTCCGCTCGGGCTCAATCCGCGCTGCTTCCTCATCGGAACCGACTTCCTCTACACATGCATCCTCCAAAAACTGGTTTTCTTTGGGGACCACCATACGTCGGCGGTATTCTTCCCATTCTTGTAGTTTTTCCCGGAGTGTGCATGCCAGAGTGCCATCGGGCTTCCGAACAGGAGCAGAAGCTTTGGACCGCCGAACCCCGCCCAAACGCTTTGACAGCTTCCAGTACGTGGCCATGGTAGCGCTCCTGAAGTTGGCAGCGGTGTCATTCTGGACCCGCTTCCACGCTTGCTCCTTCTTCTCCTTGCATAACCTTCTGACCGCCTTCCTCGCTTCTTTATATCTTTGCCAGGCCTCTCGGTTGGCCTCATTCCTTCGCCAGAGGCCGTATGCCTCTCTCCGTCGCGCAATCACTTCCCTAAGACTCTCATCAAACCATGCATTAGTAAACCCTGGCCTAATCAC
This sequence comes from Paulinella micropora, assembly GCA_019918135.1. Lineage (NCBI taxonomy): Eukaryota > Cercozoa > Imbricatea > Euglyphida > Paulinellidae > Paulinella > Paulinella micropora. Next base: position 5,384 of record WBZZ01006254.1, read on the forward strand.
CCGAACTCCCAAGACCTTCGCGGCTGCGCCCGTGAAAGCTCGGACCACTAAGCTAGCGACCCTATCTACCTCCTGCTGAAGCTCATCCGGGTCCTTCACTGCTGATAGATCTGGGAGGCCATCTGGCAACAGCCCCGATATACCAGCTGCAAAGTTCTCGTCGTACTTCAACCTAAGCTTAGACAGCTCACTCTCCTTACCCTCAACTACCCTGCCTATCAAGCGCTCTGCCTTGAATGCTTTGTACCTCTTTACCTGCTTTTTGGGGGGTGGCTGTCCCCCCCAGACCAGTTCCGCCCACACAGCTTTGTGGTCGGTATCAAGGTCTACCTCGTCGACGCCGAAGCTCGCCTCCTCCGCCAGCTCGGAAGAGACGCAGATGTAATCCAGCAGATGCCTTCGTCCACCTACATTTTCCTGCCTAGACCACCAATATTTGTCCCCCCGTGGTTGCGAAAACCCACTGAGATTGCGCAACCCCGTGGCAACAAGCATCGCAGCCAGCAACTCACCATTCTCACTCCTAACCCCTCTACCCCTCTCATCTATCTCGCCAAAGGGGCCCACCACTCCCTCCTCCCGCGCTATTCTGGCGGGCCCCAGCTTAGCATTAGCATCACCAACCGTAACCACATGACCTTTGGTGGCGAAGTAGGAGACGGCCGCCTGCCACGCCTCATAGGCTGCAATAGATTCCTCTCGTTGATTTTCTTGGGGGAAGTAGCCGTTGCCGACTAACACATCCGACGCAGTCGCGCTCCCAGACGACAGCCTCACCCACAATTGCTGTGGGTGTGGAACAGGCGCCTGTACAATGGTAGCGCACGGTGCCAGATAGTTGGCCACCAACGTCAAGACTCCCCCCAAGAGACGCGAGCCCGCACCAGTTGCAGCCGCTTTGCCGAGGACTGCGAAGCCGTCGACTTGGAGCTTCTCCACCTGCGACGATAGGTTGTGCTCCTGGACTCCGACGATCACCCAGCCTCGCTCCTTGTAGTGCTCCGGCCATTCCCCAAAGCCTGGGCTATCCGCACCCACTTTGCCTTGCCAATTATGTGAGGCCACCCTCAGTGGGAAGCCTTTCACAAATTGGGAAGAACGAAGCTGGTGCCGATGCCTGCGCTTCGGTTGAGCCCGCCTGGAGCCCTCCGCCACCCTCCACGGCCCATCCTGCACCCTCCGCCCCAGCTCCTCCAGCTCCCGCATCCCGCCCCACTCCGCCAAGGGAGATTCACCGCTTGAGGCTTCGCCCTGGGGCTCGTCGACTTCCACGTCGAGCACCCAGTAGCCAAACCCCTGCTTGCGAAGCTCCCTCTGCATCTCTACATACTGGGCACCCCCCCGTGCAGCCCGCTGCTTCTCTCTTTCCCGGAAAGTCCTACCCGTCGCAACATGAACCTTTCCCGTGAAGAACTTACGCTCCCGCAGCAGCCGCACCATCTTCTCCGCCTCCTCACAAGACGCACATTTAATCCGCAAATGCCGCCCGCTACCTCTGCCCGCGAATTCCACCTCGACTTCCCCGAGACCGAGAATTCGGAGCTCTCGCGCCATGACCACTGTCTGAGAGACATGCGATAGCCCCCATACTATGCAACATCTCTTATCCAGCTCATTTCGTACCTTCCTCCGCCACCTCCTCGGTGGCGGTACCGCTTGCCACACGCCGTGACCAGACCTTTCCGGACGTGACTTCTCTTCCGAGGTTGGGGAGGGTGATCGAGATGCAGCAGGATTGCTGGCTCTACGTGATTCAGGTTGCCCGTCAGGTACGCGAGCACTCGACCACCCCACCCCGGCCGAGTAGCCATCGCCACCCGCAGGCGCACTCCCACGGGGAACGTCTAAACCTGAAGGATTACCGCCTTGACCCATAGGGCCAGCACTAGCGGCCGCGCTCTTCGCATAAGAACCTGACATAAGTGGTATGGGACCCCGGTGCCGCATTGATCGAGTTGTAAACTCGATAAATGAGGACCCAGGTGGGGTTATTTAAAGCTCAACCCTTAAAAAGCATACGTGTACGTATGTATAGGAATACACACAAACACTCACCTGCATCCGTAACCAGGCACGAGGCAGGACCCGCTGTGCATCATCGAGGTAGGTGTCGTGGC
>WBZZ01006254.1:12500-15000 GCA_019918135.1 Paulinella micropora
TGCCTGAGAATTACAGACCTATCTCGCTACTGCCGATTATTGCTAAGGTCTTTGACACTATACTCAACAAGCAACTGATGGCCCACCTTACCAGGTACGACATCCTCTCCCGAACTCAATACGCCTTCCGACCACACTCGAACACAACAATCACTACACAAACCATCTTAAATCACATCCAAAACCTCAAAGGCCCAGGAAGGTATGATCATCCAAAGCAACCTGTCCTTCCGTGAACATATACAATCTATTATATTCCGCCTTCAACCATTCGTCCAAATGTTTCGTTATGTGAACAGCCTACTTCCCACTCACATCCTCCTCCAACTTTACTATGCACATGTAAACCCCCTACTTATGTATGGTATCTCTATATGGGGATCTGATGACTACAACACCATTATACATCCACTCATTATCATCCAAAAACGTATAGTCCGTCTGATATGTCTCAAATCATGGAGAACACCTACCAAGCCTCTTTTTGCCAAACTACGCTTACTCAACATACTTAACATGTATAAATATAGCGTATGCATGGATGCACACTCCCTTATTTACCCAGCCTTCAAGGCTTTCCTTCCCCTTCACTACAACAATATCCGACCAATCACAGCTGTTCATAACCACAACACTAGGCGGTCATCAAAGAAACACATGTACAACGACTCAACGACGGGTCAATACAGCAGAGCAGCACAAGCACAATGGGATAAGCTGCCAGAGCACCTAAGAGATATCTCATACAAAGCAGAATTCAAAAAGGAACTCAAAGCATATCTCTTAATGATGCAAGAATCCTGACACTGCCTACGGGCCTAAAGAGGGCGTTGGACACCTTCATCAGATGATACCTGAGTGTGGGACAAGTTCAGTGTTGATCACATCCTAAGCCGGAGTGTGGTTGGCCAAACCCCCTTGGGGAGTCACCGCGCGTCCACCAGCTTTTGCGAGTGCCACCGTTATATATAGTACTGAGTGAGAATATAACACTTTCAACATATATATATATATATTTATGTATATATATATATAGTACTGAGTGAGAATATAACTCTTTCAACATATATATACATATATATATATTATATTATATATTATTATATATATTTCGGTTTTTTTTTTTTTTTTTTTTTTTTTTCTCGTTCCTCACTGAACTAGAACTTTACTTTGACTTCATAAAAGATTAATCTAATATATATATATATTATATATATGTATATATATAAATCAATAGCTCTTGAGTTAACGATTTGTATGGATAAAGAGAACAACTTCATATCCGCCAAGAAAAAACGGCATTGGTTTTTCGAAGCATAAACGATTTACCGGGTAATTGCCTAGTTTGGATCTTCGCGCCACACACAGAACAGCCCCGTTGGTGTTTCCCCCTTCACAAGGCACAAGTCATGTCGAGGAACCCGCTCGACGCGCTGACTCTTCTGTCTGAGGTTCCATCTTGCCGTGTAGTCTGTTGGGAGTTACTTGTTGGCTGTTATTGGCTTTGCCTTGTCCGTTCCCTCTGTCGGTCCAACTTTCAGTCTTCCAACTGGAAATTTCGACAAAAAATTGGAGTGGCTTCTTTTTTCCCCATTCCGAAATTTGCCTTGCTATGAAAGGCTTTGTTGATGCTGATACTTGCAGGCTGCAGTACAAAATGCCCCAGCAGCTCCTCGGGCTCCCAGGGTTGGCAAGCGGGTTCGCACACCTTCCATGAAGCTAGCAGCCGCCAACGAAAGCAGCAAGCAGAAAAAAGGTACTCTCTGCTACACAAACTGTTCACCCTTCACCCTCTGATATAACTGCATTTCTCTGGCCTGACATCAAAAGCCTTTCTTTGAGAAAAATTCTCTGCACCTTTCTGTTGGCCGTTGAAACATTCTAAGAAATAAGATTAAGAGATGAAAAATTGAAGTGTGAATTCGGAGTGAGTGTAAAAGAAAATGAAATGCTCACAATCGTGACCAGATTGAAAATATTTTTAAAATCAGAGAAGAGCGAAAGAAAAAAGGTGACAAAAATAACAATAACAACGACAATGAAAACAACAACAACAATAACAACAACAATAACAACAACAACAACAACAATATCAACAACAATAACAGCAGCAACAACAACAACAACAACCATGATAACAACAACAACAACAAAAACAACAACAACAACAAAAACAACTTGCATTTTAATCATTTTGTTTACATTTTATAATTAAATAGAACAAGAACAACAACAACAATAATAATAATAATAATAACAACAACAACAATAAGAATAATAATAATGATAGTGCTTCTCTGTCAATGGCTGATGCATTTCTGCACATGCGCCTCCATCGTCTCACCCGTGAGGGGAGTACGAAGAATTGACGATAAGCTCTAATGACACCCCCGCAAGGGCAGTTCCAACACTTCCAGACGGATCGGTATGTTCAATGAAAATACTGGTCCAGACGGATCGGTATGTTCAATGAAAATACTGGTGGCACCGACGGGAATCG
>WBZZ01006254.1:30000-32500 GCA_019918135.1 Paulinella micropora
CAACAACCAGCCACCGTTCCCCATAGCTCAACCCAACCTACCCACGCCACCCTCTTCTTCTTCTTCTTCTTCTTCTTCTTCTTCTTCTTCTTCTTCTTCTTCTACTTCTACTTCTTCTACTACTACTACTACTACTACTACTACTACTACTACTACTACTACTACTACTACTACTACTACTACTACTACTTCTTCTTCTTCTTCTTCTTGTTCTTCTTCTTCTTCTTCGTCGTCGTCGTCGTCGTCTCGCCCTCCTCCTCTACCACCACTTCTTCCTCCTCTTCCTTCTTCTTCTTCTTCTTCTTCTTCTTCTTCTTCTTCTTCTTCTTGTTCTTTTTCTGCTTCTGCTGCTGCTGGTGGTGGTGGTGCTGGTGGTGTTGGTCGTGGCCGTTTGTCTACTGCTGCCACTACTGCTTTCACTGCTTTTTCAGCTCTGACTGCAACGCCTACTACTACTACTACTACTACTACTACTACTACTACTACTACTACTACTACTACTACTACTACCACTACTACTACCACTACTACCACTACTACTTTATCTTCTTCCTCCTCTTCTGCTTTCACCACTTGTGTTGCTCCTTTTATCACTACCGCTGCTTCTGCTTCTTCAACCTCCGAGTACGGCCCTCTTGCTCCTCCTCTTCCTTCTTCTTCTTCTTCTTCTTCTTCTCCTTCTTCTTCTTCTTCTTCTTCTTCTCCTCCTTCTTCTTCTTCTTCTTCTTCTCCTTCTTCTTCTTCTTCTTCTTCTTCTTCTTCTTTTTCGTCTTCGTTCATGTCGTGGTCGCCGCCTCCTCCTTCTGCTCCCCTCTCTTCCTCCTCTTCTTCTTCGCGCTCGTCCTTGGCTGACCGCGTCCCTCTTGCTTCCTCCTCCTCGCACCTCAGCTTGTCCATCTCCGGTCCTTCCTCTGCCTTCTCCCAATCGCCGGTCCCTCTTCAAGAGCCAACGCGGGCCTCGGCCCAGCAGCCAACTCAAGCCGCATACACGCCACCAGCCTCCCTTCTGCCTTGGCCAGCTTTGCCGCCCCGCGCCGCAATAGCCACACTGCCAAATGAAGAAGATGCTCAACTGCCTGCCCAAGTGAAGCAAGAGAAGCAGCTAGAGGAAGAAGAAGAAGAGGGAGAGCAGCCGATATTGGAAGCGGAAGACGAGAAGGACCCACGTCGCGGAGTGGCAGGGGCGGGCAGGCCAGGCGACTTAGAGGACGATATCGATGATGACGCCGCCATGTCTGGCGTGGAGGAGGAGGAGCAAGGGGCGGCACAACAAGCCGACAGGGCCACCTGCAAGTGGGAACAAGTCACTCCTTTGGTGCTGGCCTACTCGTGCGGCAACGTGCCCGTCAGTTTTTCCTTCCTCATTATGTGTGTGTGTGTAATTTATTTATTTATTTATTTATTTATTTTGTTGTTGTTGTTGTTGTTGTTTTTGGAGTGATGACGAAAATGCATTAATGTATGTTTATGCCTTCGCCTCACCTGTGCCATATGTTTTTTGCTGTGTGGTAATGTAATGTCAACGGATGGTTTGTAATGTAAGGTCATGTGATATAATGTGATGTAATGTGATGTAATGTGATGTAATGTGATGTAATATAATTTAATGTAATGTACTTGTTGTGTTGCTTCGCTCAGGCTGTGCGGTGGCCCCCCCCTTGGAAGCGGGTAGGGCAGCAGGCGCGTCTGCCTCGTCCAGAGCAACCCGACGAGCCCGACCAGCAGCAGCAGCAGCAGCAGCAACTGGAGACACAGCAACATCAACATACTGCTGGCTCATTCGCCGAGGGCGGCCCGCCCGGTTCTGCATTCCGTTTTCCGCTGCGCACTGCCTCCTCGTCCTGCTCTTCGGCCTCACCCACCTCATTTACATATTCTCCCCCTTCTCCCACTGACTCCACCAACGGCAATTTCTCACCTGTGCTTTTCTCCTCGTCCTCAGCATCTGTACTCTCCACCTCGGCTCCCTCTTCCACCCCGTTCTTCTACGACAGATACCTTTCCTGCTTAGACCGCTGGAAGCAGTGCGTGCCAGAGTTCCGCGCGCTTGCAATCGCACAGCACGTTCCTTCCTCCTGCAGCAACGGCCACGACCTCTCACAACTCACATGAGCCAAAGCAGCCATTTCAACATGCGAAGTGTTCGGACCATAGAGACATAAAAAGACAGTGCGTTGAAGTTCGAAGCCAGCCCTTTCCCTTGCGCGCTGTTGTGGCTGATGTATTTGGGCAGTCGCGTTGCTCTTAGCCCACTGCAGACATGGGAGTAACTTACACGATTTATCAAGTTGAGCTACATTCCGACATTCAGCTAAGCTAACGCAGTTGATTCATGCCAGAAGTATATCACTTGGTCACCTTTGATAACTTTATCAACTGCAGCCTTAGCCATCCGCAAGTTGTGATTACTGCATGAGGCGCTCGTCTATTTCATTCCAACCTCGAGTTTTGAAACTCTACTGCGGCTGAGGGGAAGTTTGAACAGACAGTCACTGTCACT
>WBZZ01006254.1:35000-58216 GCA_019918135.1 Paulinella micropora
ATAGTATCATCCCATGTCTCAAGTTTCTTGGCGTCTTTATATACTGGAACGTATTGTGTTACTTTAGGATCTTCCACTGGATCCAGACTCCTCCAGAAATGTAAGACTGGTTGTATTATTTGTGCCGCAGTCGAAATTCGATTCGATCGCGTATGGCGTTTGTGAGGTACTGCCATGACTCGCATGAGATATAAATCTGAGAGCGTGTCATCGGCTACGTGTTGAGCCGCAGGCCTCACCAAGTAAAAAGCGTCTTTGGCCCATGAAATATGTCCAATCGCATCTCCTTCTTTCCAACTAGGGTGAACGAGAGTGTCATTGCCCGCGCGAAGGTCTTGATCTCCGTCATCGCTCCCCTCTTGATGGACTCCTTGCGAACGTGCCGTCCTTATCGCCTTCCTCGGTCGGTCGTAGATAAGGTCATTTTGCGCTCTCCTTATTTGCGCCTCCGTGAACTTTCCTTCCGGCACGTTCGACTCCACCCTTTTGCGGGTCTGAGTCCCCGCCGCGCTTTTGCGGTCGGTGGCCCGCTTGTTCTCCAGCTCAGCTTCCTCCTTCTCCGCAATTGGTGCCCTGTAGGCATCCCGTTCCGAGATATCCTCCTTACGGATTGGTGGGACCTCTTTAAAGTCAGCCTCCATCCGTTTGAGTGCTTGATCAACGGACTCATCTTCAAGTAGGAAGGGATCATACTTAATCAGCCTTCGTACATTGACTATCTGAACTTTCCCTCTGCCCCTGATTTTATAATTCAAAGGCCCCATCTGTTCCATGATCTGGTAATTGGTCCTTTCCAGTGGATGAACAGCTTCGAGCTGACTCCCTGAGGAACCTGAGGATGGTACAGTAGTACAATATCCCCGACCTGAAATCTTACTTGATCCAGTTGTGTCTGCCTGACACCTTCAGCATCAGTCTTCCTGCGCTCCGCCTCCCTATGCGCCTGTACTATTTGCTCCGCCTCCATCTTCGCCCGAAGTCTCACCCCAAACAGCTCATCCTGATCTGCCCATTAATCTTTTGGGTGCAGCAGTGAGGCTGGGATAGCGGGCTCACGCCCATATACCAATTGGTATGGCGAGACGGAACCTTTTGAACCACCTAACGCTGTAGAGGGTAGGCAATTCATAGCAAAAGCAAACGAGGATGCTGCCTCCACCCATGCCTTTTGGTTCTCCTTCTTCATACAATACATCTTCAGCGCGGCCTTGAGGGGTCTATGCACCCGCTCTATCTTGCCGTTCGCTCTGGGGTTATAGGCGGTGACATATTGCCATTTCATGCCGTAATATGTAGATAGCTTGTCGATGACTTCATTATTAAAGTCAGAGCCTCGATCTGAGCATATTTTTCTCGGCACCCCAATCTGTGAGATGATCCTGTCAATCAACGCCTTGGCTGTTGTTTCGCCCGTAACGTCTTTGACTGGGACCACCCATAGATAGTTGGTGGCTCTGTCTATGGCCGTTAGAAGGTATCTGTAACCTTCCGTCGTGACCGGGAAAGGTCCTACATGATCGGTGTGTAAGAACCCGAACATTCCTAAGTGTAAAGGAAAAGTCCCGATCAGGCCAAAATTCGCCTTCAATGGTGTTTTGGATGTCTTGCATGGGATGCATGCATTGACCTGTTCATCAATATTCTCCTTCATCTTCTTCCACCAGAATCGTCTCGAAATGAACATATGCGTTCTTTGTCGGCCCGGGTGCGCCAGTAGTGGGCAGTTATGAGCAGCGACAAAAATGATGTGTCTGAGTTTCTCAGGAACCCAGAGAGTCCATTTGTCTGGTTTTGATGCATAGCGCCCGTGTTGGCCTTTGTACCACAAGAGACCGTCTCTCCACCCCATCTCCTTCTGTTGCTCCTTAATCTCCTTCGTCATTTTCAGCTCGTTCGGGTTCTTGTATAACTGTATTAGCTCTTTGAACTCCGCATCGAGAGCCTGTTGCTGTCTCCATGCAGTGGGTGAGGCCATGTGGATAGTCCCATCCTCTAGCTGCACTCCTATCCTCTCAGGGTTTTCGTCTAACTCCTCCTTGTTCTCCTGCGGGGGTTCCGCATATGCTTCTTGCTTAATCTCTTCCTGTTTTATCTCCGCCTTCATATTCTCATATGCTTCATAGGACCACTCAGCATCCTCGAGGACATGTGCTGTACAACATATCCCATGATCCGGACCTTGCGGGCTATGACGTAGACCCGATCGGTTATATCGGACCCCTCTCGCCATCTGCATCGACTCGATATGATGCACTTCGTATGTGCAGTCTGGGGATAGATCCTCCATTTCCGCTGATGATACGAAAGCTGCCACTTCTGAGTGAAACTCTAGCCTGGAGAGGCTGTCAGCGACAACATTTCGCTTGCCGAGTAGATGGACCATTGTAAAATTGAAACATGACAAGAATGCCTGCCATCTCGCTAGACGGCCAGTCTGTTCATGATTCATCAGCCATAGTAAATTCTGGTGATCAGTCCTTACTATAAACTGAGGTCCACCCCATAAATACTCTCTCAACCGTTTGAGGGCCCAGACCACCGCCAGTGCCTCTCTCTGTCTCGTACAATAGTTTCGCTCCGCCGAGCACAACTTTCTACTTATAAATATGATCGGGCGCAACTTTTTCTCCTCATCTTCCTGTTGTAAGACTGCGCCGATCGCGAACTTTGATGCGTTTGTGTCGACTATGAATTGCTTCGAAAAGTCGGGCATCATCAGCACGAGTCCGCCATCCTTCGGATCTTTATAGATGATATCTTTGAGCGTGTTGTACGCTTCTAAGGCTGTATCATCCCACTCCTCAAAATCACCGAAGTCGATCATTCTCTCCAACTTAGCCCGAGTTACACCCCAATTGGGTATGAACTGGCTGTAATATTGCGCCATCGCAAGAAATGAGTGCAGCTCTGTGCGATTCTTCGGCCTCTGCCGGCTCATGATCTCCTCCCTCTTCTCTTTGGATATCGAGACTCTATTGTGAGAGATTCCGTACCCCAAATATGTCACGCTTGTCTTTGCGAGTTGACATTTCTTCAAATTACATTTCAGGCCAAATGGTTTGATACGCCTGAAAATGTCTGTTAGATGGTCGATGTGCTCTTCCATCGTATTTGAGTACACGATAATGTCATCGATGTACAAAATGCGTACTCTCCCGCCTTCTGTCCTCTTCTCCTCATGAAAACTCCCTCTGTCTGGTCATTATATTTGCTACTCAGCATGCTTTGCATCGCTTTCTGAAAGAGTCCCGGGGCCTGTTTGAGTCCCATCGGAAGTACTTTCCACTGATATATCTCCATTCCTACTACAAATGCAGTCAGCCATCTGGACTTTCCATCCAGTGGAATTTGCCAGAAGCCATTCTTCATATCAATGACTGAGTATAGCTTGGCGTTCCGCAATACTCGCCTTCCTTCAAGAGTAGGTAATGGATTTCGTTCCTCTAAAATTTTATTGACGCGGGCATAGTTAACCGTTAAGCGCCATTCTCCTCCCGGTTTAGGCACCAGTCTCGGTTGGGAAACTATTGGAGATGTCGATCTCTCAATGAAATCATCATCGAGTAACTGCCGTGCTTGTTCTTCTGCGATCTTTGCTTCATTTATACTCAGATTTGCCCATCGTGGCGCCGGGGTAGGCTCAGCACCTGGTATTTTACAAATAATTTTAACCGCGGTGAAGTCTTCCGGCTTGACGCCTCCCGCTTGAGGGGGGTCAAAAATCATTTTGTTCGCCTTCAATCTCTACTTCAAAACCTCTTTCTCCTTCTCCGTACCTGCTCCTCCTGCCAATTTCTCGTCTATCGCCGCCTTAAACTCCTCCTCTGACATTCTCTTGTGTATGCTTGAGGGGTGCTCTGTCCTCCTCCAAGCCCAACTCTTCTTCTGATACATCGTCCATTCCCGTTTTTTCATATGTGGCAGTGTCTGGTTCGTCGTCCTCCGCCAGACCTACCAACATATCTATTAATCTCGCATATAGCAACGGAGCTTTTCGGGTGTAGAAACCATCGAAGCATGTGAACGCTTGAGGAATCAATTTCAACTTGTCCTTGTCTCTGAGCTTCCGCTTGTATGCACTGCTCTGCTCACGAGTCCCGAGACGACAAGCCACCACTACGTGTTGCTTCCGTGAGGGCACCGGTATCGGATGATCAATAAGCCGGTCCCGTATCTCCTGCGCCCATATCGCCTTCTCATTGTACGGGAGTATGACCGTATATGGTTTATTATTTTCAAAAAGAGTGCGAAGGCACTTTTTCACTTCTGTCAGTGAGCGCGGCCACGTAGGCTCGTCACCCCAGAATTCGGTAATAAAGCTTTTAATATCTTCTGCCGGGATATCAGGGAGTCGTCCCCTTCTCCTCGGTATAAACTCCTGTCTGTCCTTCTCTTCCACCTTTACGTGAAAGCAATACCCGTTGGTCATATATACATCGGCCCCTGCTCCTTCTTCAAATCTCGCCAACGATGGGCACCTTTTCCCCATGCATATAATCTCCTCTTTCCTCTTTTCAATGAGATCGTCTATCGACTTTTTATCTCATTGTGTAGAGACTGTAGCCGTATAGACCTCCGCCTCTCTCTTGCCTGACAGGTTTGAACCATCTTTAGACACCGCGTCCGTTGGCATATATGCCTCATATGCGTGTATAATGGCCACCTGTTTCCCTTCCGATGCTACCCCTAGGTGTAGGGCCTCGTATGAGTCAATAGCATGGAGAGAGTCGACAGTATATTCTTCTCCTGGCTCTGCGCCGTATATGACTCTTTTGGCGGCGCAATCAATCACTACGTTCATTGTCGCCAGTTGGTCGTACGACAAAAGAACAGATCCGTGGTATTCGGGGACAACGTACAAGTCCACTCGATATACTCGTCCGGATTTCAATTTAAAATTTAAAGTGATGATGCCCGTTATATCCGTCCGACTACCAACTCCTTTCAAGGTGCCCGATGATTTTTCATATTAGTTTCTAACCACGCATGGTGTTTCGTAGTAAATTTTCGGCCGACAATATTAATATTCGCCATAGTATCATTACCAACGTTTATAAAGGTATTTAATGTTTCACAAAAAAGGTTCGTATAGCATAAAGCGTCTGGCCGGTGACTTTTTAAGGCCAATACAAAGAGCTTGTGTTCTAAAATCTGTATCCTTTTCTCGAGGTTCGCCTCCTCCTCCCTTTCCGCCGTTTTTGTAATGTCTTTCTGGGTATTGTTCACAGGCGAAGGATGATTGTCCTTGCTTTCTCTGTTTGAGACCGTGAGGAGAGGTTGATGTCCTCCATCCTCCTTGTCTATTGTCTGTCTCGGCAAGTTGATAAGATTGATTGCCGGTTCTATTCTTACTTTCTTCGGCTGTGGCTGCGACAGGCCCGCCTGCTTTCTCTTTGCCAGCGCTTTACTCGCCTGCCTATTAGCAGCATGCACTGTTTGTTGTCGTGATGGGTGTACTGGTATTGTACTACCTTTGAATTGGTCTGTGGCCTGCTGTGGGCTCTTAGACTCACTGGTACCCTTGGTTGGGACCTGCACAACGGTGTATCGTGCCATGCATGTTGTTCTGTTTTCTCCCTCCTTCTCTAGTCATTGGACTACCTCAAATCTGTTACCTGAGTCGGCATCAGTGTCGGTAGTTGTTGCGCCTGATGTCGCATAGGCCTGTGGTGCTGAGGAACTCGAGCTTGAGCTCGAGCCGTCTGCCCAGCCCCATCTCTGTGGTACGGGCGCTCTGCGCTGCCGTATCCACCTCGGCCAACCCATCTTCCTCCTCCTCTACCTTGAAATACACCTCTTCCTCCTCCTCTTCTCACAAATCCTCCCCCCCGCGAGTGTATGTGCCTCGTGCGAAAGGGGCTCCTCCTCCTCGATTGATTCCTCTCCCTCCTCCTCTTCCTCGTGTTCCACCTCTTCCTCTACTTGCGGCTTCTATGGCTGCCGTCTTCTGATCATCTCTAGCGAAAAGAGAATTGATCGCGTCAGCTAGTTCGTGGTCATGGTCCGCGACATCCCGTAATTTCCACCCCTGATCCTTGCGCAGCCGGCGCAGAACGGCGACGGTGTTGGTTTCGTCCGACCGTACGTTCTTGAGGAGTGTGTTTCGGATGCGGGTTTCCTCGACATCGTGGTTGTACGGGCATTTCTTATTTGTGTGTTTGAAGCATTGTGCCCGTGCCCACCAACGAATACAAGGTGTGTTAGCTTCACGACTGTTCTCTCTTGGTCGCTTTCCTAGAGATCGTTGCGTATGTGCGGCTTGCCGTTGAGCAGAAGCCGATGCAGAACCGATCAAGGATGCTGTCTGGCTGTCGAGCCTCTGACAAGCGGTCATTACTTCGGTCCACAACATTTTTGGGCTCACGGCCTTAGTCGTGGCCTCAAAGACGCTCATCTCCAAAAAGTTCAAGTGCTTTACCTTGTCGAAGGTTTTGCAGTCCTGCATGAGCAGTGTGAGCTTATTTTTGTTGTAGACGTGCAAAGCACTGAGGAAATATAGGAGTATGGCTTTGTGGTTATAAAAGAGAGTGTACTGGGCGCCCACATTTGTTAAGACAGATGCAAGCTGAGTGACAGACTGCAACTGCTCCGATACTAAGTCGAAAATTTCAAACCCAATCAATGTGCCCGTGCACAAGTGTTGGTATCCACTTGCCTTAAAGTATTGAATGAGGGCAGCAATGGCCAGAGTACAACTCATCTCTGCATGTCCACCTTTCCTTGCTAGCTCCTCCTCTCCTCTGTACTTCTCGTAAGTTATACGATCAAAACCAGCTCCAAGGAGGGATCGATCACAGAGATGTTCTAGGACTTCATACTCCTGCTCCACCTCACACTGGTTTTGCTGGAAGCATCTGTCCATCTGATTGAGCTTAGTCATGAGGGTCTTCTCTGTGTCAGCCTCATTGGCAGTGATAGCATAGAGCTTAAGGCCCCCTCCCCCAATTTTGATTTTAGCTAGGGCTGCCTGCAGCGCCTGCTTTTTCTTCTGGGAGTCAGTCAAGTTAATTACTGCTCCTCCCCCTTGGGGTCCTCCTCCTGTGGGTCCTCCTCCTGCTTTCTTGGGAGCTGGGTTAGATGTGGTAGGAGCCGTTGGCTGTGGAGCCACCCGTGCTACTGCCATTGCCACAGCTATCTTCTCCTTCTGCTCCTTCTCCTCTTTCTGTCTCGTTTCTTCTTCTTTCACCTGTCGTGCTAGATGAGTCACGAACTGTGCAAGCCCGAGGAAGTGTGCCTTTTCTCTCATGGAAGACTCATCAGCTCTGTTATTATTTGGGATTGTTGTGAGAGGGCCTTTAATGAGAGTGTGATTCTTCGTGTGGGCCCATTGTTTCCATGTTGGTTTTTGCTCCTTCCCCTCAAAGAGGCCCTTATGGAGTTGTGTGAGGCGTTCAAGCACCTGACAAGACTGGTCAACCTCCTCGTAAACAGGATGTTGCCTTGTGTTGTCTTTCAGTGCTTTGTACATTTCGTTGTAAGCCCGTGTGAAGGCAGTTACAAAAGCCTCAAGGGCAAACTCAATGCCACTTTGGTTTCTACCTTCGAACTTTCTTTCTAGATTCTTGATATCAGTGGGGACACCACAGACAGACAGCCATGCTGCAGTTGTGCGTTTATTTTTCCACTGTATGTTGTGCGTTCATAAAATTCCGCAACGAGCACAGCAGCGTAGAGTGTTGCAGATATGTCGTATATGTCGCACAGTGTAAGAGTGTCGCCATATATTTGATATCCTGCAATGGCACTCTTTCGTGCTCAAACCTCACTTTGTTGAAGAGAGGCTTCGCAAGGCCGGGAATTTCGATCAGGAGGTTGCTTTGACCTTGTCCTGGTCTATTCCTTTCTCGTAAGGAATGTAGATGTGTGTTTTATAATAGGTTGGGTAGTTAAGGAAGAAGGACTCTTCATCATCATATGTAGCCAACTGTTCCCATGTATTTGGGATATTCTGGCCAACATCCTCCATCTCTCTCTCTGCCTCTGTCAGTGGAGAGCCTCCAGTCTGACCTGCACTCGCTTCTTGTGTATTACCCCCCCCCCCCTGTCGACTCTACATCGGCTGTATACGTATACTCCTCTCTCTCCTCTCCGTCTCTACCCCCCCTCTCTTCTGAGTACTGAGTCTCCTGCTCCTCTCCTCCCTCACTAGGACCATAATCAGTTGGTGTCACACCAGCCTGCTCATTCTCGTCTTCCATCTTATGTTATGCGAGTCACGTCTGCTTTTTTTTTTTTTTTTTTTTCTGTTATTCTTATCACTCTATGCAACCTTCTTCTCCTTCTTCCTTTTCTCTGTTGAAACAGTTATGGGGCGTCAGGCCCTACACAGAGATAACGATAGTTTGGTCAAAAGAGCTGTTTTGTAGAAGTCAGTCTGTCATCGGACAGTGCTTCGATATTTGTCTTGCTCTTGTGTGAGAGATGTGTAATCTCCTCTGGTTTCTGCAAAGAAAATGCAAGGAAAATAGTTCAGAACAGAGAGTGGGAGTGCTTTGCTCGTTTTTCCTCTGTCTGTGTGTTTGTCTGATGTTTGTTTCGCACTTATCCTACTTGGCTTTATGCAAGCAGCAAGAGGGAGTGGAGTAGGTGTGGTCTGGTGTCTTGTAGAAGAGCACACAGAAGCCAAATGTGCAGAAGGGCTAAAGGTTATGCCAGCTTGTGACAAATTGATTGCTTGTTTGTAAGTTTTTTGTTTGAGGATGAGTAGGAGTGTTTGTTTTCGTCTGATGTCTGTGCGACAGATCAGCGAAAAATAAATTTGTGCTTATCTGATGTCTGTACGACAGATCAGAAAAGAAATCAGCCTTTAGCTATGGACTCCACACTATCCCCAACGATAGCTCAATGGAAGAGTAAGTCGGTAATATAACCAAACACAGTCCTCAAAAAGAGAATGATGTCTCGTTATATTAGCTCAGTGACGCAAAGACAAAAAGCCGCCAAAAGTCCAGGATCAAATTGGCATTTCAGACATGTCCGGCCAGACGAAATCTATAAATAAGTTTTTTACCTGATAATTCGGGGGGTGATGTCCACAGCGATATTATCTTCCGTGGGTACCCGGAATAGCTTTACAACTCCCCTTTTGACCAATTTTTCGAGTAAGTGGTATCTTACATCGATGTGTTTGGTCCGTGACTCCCCCAATCCTCTTTCCGATAGGATGATGGTTCCCTCATTATCCTCGAATAAGGGGGTAAAACCTTTTTGGGGCAATCCGATATCACGGAGAGTCTGTCTCAGGGCAAGTAACTCGCTGACCGCTTCACTAGCCGATACGGTCTCCGACTCGAGGGTCGACTGTGCTATGACAGTCTGAAGTTTAGAAAACCAAGCTACCGGTGCTCCATTGAAGAGGAAGATATACCCGCAACGAGATTTCCTCGTGACTTTCTCCAGCGAAGTCTGAATCAACGTACCCGACAAGAGGGTGTTCATTGATCAACTTCTCTATATTAGCTATCACGGGGACACTGAAATCATTGGTTTCCATAACTTGGCACGCATAAAGACCTAGTGCCTTCTCAGCGGCGGACGGACCCCTAGCCGGTCTCCAGGATTTGGGGAGTCTAGGAACACGAAACCCCTCAGACAACATCTTAACTAACCTCTTATCACCCCGTTTGAAAAACAGAGCTCTGGACTGGGAGTCAGTAACCATAAAAACATCCTATGGGCCATTGCATAAGAGATATCCTGGGAGGGACTTGGTGTTTTGCTGCTATACTTAACGGACAGATGAGGGGAGGACGGGTGTGGACAGCCAAGAAGATGAGCATACCGAAGAGACACCTAAGGTCATATTTGAACAGGCGATGTCAGACTTTCAGGGGCGCAGGGCTCTCGGAAGTGAAAGGGGTCTTCGCTGGTACTTCCTTCATATAATCTAACTCTCCTAGGATGAGTAGTTCATACTGACGTTGGTGCAGTAAAATCCCTTTCTCAGATTGCATAATCTGAATGTTCTTGAACTCTGTGGCTTTTCCTAAGTTCTTACATCTAAACCCGTGCGACTTCAGACTATCTACTAACCCTATGTGATTTGCTTCAGTTGTCGCATGAAGTCCATCATCAACATGAAAGGAGAGTAGCTGAGTGCTCATAGGATTACTCCCATGCTTAATAAAGGATGCCCTATCAAGAGAGAACGTGATAAAAGCTTGCTTTTCGATCATATCCTTGACATCAGGTCGTACCACAACCTTCCTGCTTCCGGGTGACCGTAAAGAGCTTTCTTGAGAAGCCACAGAAAATCCTCTCAAAACCCGGGGGAGGGTTGACATAGATATCATAAGGCATCTTAGCATGTAGATAGGCGGTGGTGAAGTCTATGAGCCAGAGATCGATTCCAAAGCATGCAGCATAAGCAATGATAAGGAGGATAGTGCGGTGATGTGCGGTGGGAGAATATGTATATTTAGGGTCGTACTGCAAGCCAGCTTTCAGAATGTCTCCTCTCAAAGTGATCCTAGCTATAGCTTTATGATACTCATCGGGTGTACCTTGCTGCTTGACCGTATCTATCCATTTCAGGGGGATGATAGGAGATCCTGATCTTTTCGCTTCGCTCTCTTTCCTCCATTCAAATGCTTTAAGCCTATTGCTGTCTGACTTCGGTCTCTCTCGCCTGCCTTCTATCCTTCGGTTTTTGCACAACGGGGAATTCCGGGCTTGTTCCGCTTCCAGACAATAATCTATCCTCTCTTCCTTCGCGCAGACCGAGATATGCTTCCTGGTTCTACCGGGAATTATGTTCTCTAGGGAAATATTTCCTTGTTCATGAGATCTCCACCCCGGAGGATGCTTGTCCTTTTCAGCGGCTATCCTAGCTCTCTCCCCCTCGGCATGACCGAATTCACTCGTAACATTGGGATCTGGGCGTGCCGGCTCAACAATAGCCTGCTGAGGTCGTAATACGAGGGCTGGGGCCTCTGCTACTCCCCCTGAAACCTCGTACTTCAAAATTTCAGCATCTATTATTTTCTCCGTTACTCCATCATCACATTTAACGTTGTGAGCAGGGAATAGTTTCGTCTTTCGGGTTACTGGGGCAGACGGATAAGAGTAACA
This sequence comes from Paulinella micropora, assembly GCA_019918135.1. NCBI lineage: Eukaryota > Cercozoa > Imbricatea > Euglyphida > Paulinellidae > Paulinella > Paulinella micropora. Next base: position 46,071 of record WBZZ01006254.1, read on the forward strand.
CCTTTACGTATAATAGTTTCCCACTTATCGCATAAGTGGCCTTAGCCCATTCTTCCCCGAACGCCAGAAACGGAATCTGTACACTCGCAGTTGAAAGTCATCAACTTTAAGTTTGGATTTTCTCCCGCTCTTTCCCACTACCTTGACACTATCCGGTTCATCCTTCTCCCCCTGACCTATACCCCCTACAATCCGGGAAGACGGAGTGGGGGGAATAAGCTGGGGGAGGTTACTGAAATCGTGATTTTCGTCATCAGAACTATCATCACTATTCTGTCCTTAGGAAGGGCTGGAAGGGCTGGTTGTGTCACAGGATTAGTGGGGGCAACCGGGGTACTATTACAAGCGATAGATACGTCTACGTTGAGAGGAGTAGATGAACTACCGCTTGACTCTGGTACCCTGGAGCCAACTTTCTTCTCAGAAGGGTGGGTGTCAGTCGGAGCAGTAGGTGATTTCGTCGATTCCCACTCGACTGAAAACATATCACCACCTGCTGTTCCCCCAAGGCTGTTAGAAGCCTCCGGCTTACCCAACCTCCAGACATCGAACATAACATCCCGAACATTACCGTATATTACCCGTGCAATGGGATCATAAACCCGATAATATCCGGTATTACGTTCATATCCTAATTAAAGAAGACTACTTTCTTTCCCCTTTCGCCTTTACCTCGTCGAGCCTTAACATTCATCACAGCGGCGCAACCGGTGGGGCGGAGATGATGTAGGTAAGGTTTCCGACTGTGAATAACTTCGTAGGGGGACTTGCCCTTAAAGGGCCCTTTGGCTATCGGAGTAGGTTGTTGATGTATGTGGCATTCTTCTCCATCTCCGTCCAAAAAGACGGAGGGAGATCCGCATCACTAAGCATGGCTCGTGCGGGACCACCATTGGTTTGATGCGACCTTTCCATCTTTGAGACTGCCTGTTTCTCGGCTGTAGGAGCCTCAATTAAAATAGGTTGGTTGGTATCAACCCACTCCTGAAAAGATTCGTAACGACCATACTCCTGGTCACAAATAATAAATTTAACCTTCCGGTTCGTGTGCCTTTCAAAGTACGTGACGGCTTTAAGGAAACACGGGAAAAATTCATTCTTATGCCGCAGATAATAGTCGAGCTCGAAATTAGAACCGAGACATTGACCGTAAATTTGTACCGTTTACCATCCCATGATATAGTATTTCACCATCCCTGAGTGTCCATAGAAATATGAACTCCGGGATGGCGTTCTACTGTATGATGGTTCTGGTGAAAGTGTGGTGCTCTCTTAATCTTATTCCTTAAGCAATACTCACACTTCATGATTCTCTCTCGCCACCCTGCCCCTACTATCTTTACCCCCATATAGTGAGACATTCTCTCCATGGCTTTGACGCCTCTATGTTTACACATGTTGTGGAAAACTGTGGCGTGAATATGCTCACTATGTGTAGGTCTGACTACAGGATTTAATGCTTTTGACATGTCACAATCAACATCGTGTTCATGTGTTCGGGAAGTATGCATACATGTATCACCAGGCATGAGCAGACAACAAGCCAGACTTTGTGAACAGTGCTCCCCCTTCTCCATGTTCGTCTCGTGAGAGAATGGGACATACGATTTATTTTCTTGACACCGCCAACCACATACACATGAGATATCATTACAATAAACGTCGTTATAAACAGGAAGGGCTGTTGATTGGGCAGAGTGACGGGGTGGAAGTCAGAATGAGACAGTAGACGGTGATGTCTCATCACCACCTACTTTCACGTTCTGCTTTTCCAACGGTACTGGTTCGTATCTCTTGTTGGGGTCTAAAGGGGCCATTCCTGGTGGGTCAAAGACGAACAGATTGTTAGGAGAGATCTGCCCCTTGCAACAATTTGATCTTCTTTGATGTGGATTGGGGATTTCAATGCAACCACCTGATTGTTCTGATGAACAACTGTGAGTCCACGCTTCAACCAAGCTGAGGTAGCTACTAGTCCGTAATTCAGATGAGGGTTGTATGTTGTATGCGAATCATATACCTGGATCGGCTCCCCGTTCGCCCCCGAAAGTTGCATCGAAACCTTTCCTTTGTACTCAGTTTGATACTACCCTTGGCAATTTTAAACCTGATTGTGTTTCATCCTGACGAATACGTCCTTATGGGGTGATTGGGACTCGCTAGCCCCACTATCATCTACCCACACCATCCCCGCCATACTCCTTTCAGGCATCTCTTTCTCATTTTCTTCTTTCTCATGCATCATCACGACAAATTCCTTTTCGGATGATGAGGATGAGGTGTTTGAAGTGGTATTGGAGGAGATGCTAAGCTTGAAGATGATAGGTTGTGATCGTTCTCTCCTTATAAGCCTATGCGTTGCAAGTATTCCCTGTACTCTGACCATTGGACCCTGAGGTGAGGAAATGATGCGATTAGTCCTTTAGCGAAGGGGTCGTTCCATCTATGGGCCATTGAAACAATAAAACTTTGAATATCCGCGTAAAGTTCCATGTAAAACTCGTTCACCTGCCCATCCCTCCCAGTGATGAGAGAATCCCTCACCTCTAGCTCCCTCGCACTCTCTGCTAACGCTCCTACCAATCTCTTTATCTCTTGGATAGAGGGAACCTCTCCATTTCCACCAACAATCGCCATCTTCCCCTCGTCCTATCGCCATGCAACTGAAGGGTCATTTCTGATCCTGTCCCTCTCTAACTCTCTCTCCAAACATTGTCTTGACTCACTTGATGCAAGGCGTGGTAATGGGGAACGTATTCCATTGTCCTTCTTTATTGTCTCCCCCTCTGCGTCATCCTCCGCGCTCTTACTCATCTCTTTCTTGGAGTTTGAGGGTTGCACAGATGACCCAGAGGGAGAAAAGAACTTCAGAGAAGAGGTAGGAGAACTGTTTTCGTCATCATCCCCATCAGATATCACTTCTCCCTCACCTCTCTCTTTCTTTTCCTTAGTAGTTCCCTCTACTGCAACATCAATGTTCTCACCCGTTTCTGGGCACAAGTTTGGGTCAGAACGTTGTACAATTGAAGTAGAGAGCATATGGCTTGTAGAAGAAGATGATGCAACCTGTGAGGTATGAGTGGAAGTAGGCCTGTGTGACGGCATGTTTGACGACGATACAAGTGAAGTGGAATGGATAGAAGGATGAACTTGCTCTACCCTAGTCCACTGTCGTAAGACCCATTCCATCGGGGCTAACATCAGGGCACCTCTGAATGAGATACTCCCCCTATTCAATTATGCTCTGATAACGGCCAATAGTTCCCCCCTGTCTGCTCTGTGCCATTATGGTGTGTGCAAAAGTCGCATCCATGCCTCTCCATCCTTATCACACACTCACTACCCGATTTCTGTGCCCGGACGGCCCCAACTTTCCATGAGCACCGGACACCATTCCTATTGAAACCCTCACACTGCTTTCTGGCCGAAACCTGGAGTGTGCTTTTTCTAACGGGTTGGGCCCATAAGTTAAGGAGGGGACCTTCTTCCTCCCGCAAGTGGTTTGCGGTAGAGGCACGGGTTTTCATCAGAACCTTTCCGTAACCCCCTTCGACACGGCGAAGCCCCCATCCATCCTCCATAAGGTAAATTACCCCTGGGGGGGTGGGGTCGCCCGCCATGTCCAGGGAGGTAATAAAAGTGTTATCTTTCAGGAGGGGAATAGATCGTGATTGAGAGGTAGAAGGGTGAGCATGCGTGTTGAGTGTGTGTGTGTTGCTCTCTTTCTTCTCATTTCTCGATTCTGATGCGTGGGGTGGTACTTGTGGAGCAAAAGCGGAAGGAGGTGGGGTGTTGTCAGATGGGTGGTTTGACTCTTCTTCGTCCGTTTCTTCTCTTTCCATCATGTTTATGCCTAACATATGGTTGATATATCCTACCTCCCCTACTCCCTCTTCCCCTTCTTCTTCGTCAAGATCAGCAGACTCTTCGTCTGAACCATGAGTTTCAGATTCCTCTCCTTCTTCTTCAGAATCGCTGGAAGAAGAGTAATCGGAGCACTCTGCGTTCAAACTGATCGTCTTCAACTGCTTTTGCCGTACTCTTCTTGATGAAGTCAGATGCCTTTAGCTTTCTTTTCTCCTTCCCTCCCTCTTCTTTCTGTCGCCTCATCTTTCTTTTCCCTTTTCTGCCTTCCTTAGTCTTACCTTTCAGACTCAGCTCTCCTACCCCCTTAGCTAAATTGACTATCCTAGCTGCCTTTCTCCTTATGGGGCAGTTTACGGGGACATGTCCATCTCGGGGGCATTCAGGAAGGTTACAAGGGACGATACATATCTTGATCTGGTGATTCCCACGACAGTTAAAACATCCATCCTTATGGGATACTTTTCCGGCTTGGTTTCCGATAAGGTTAAGTGAGATAGGGTCGCTCTTTGTTCCAGAACCAGATGAGACTTTAGATGACAAGGAGCGGAAACCACCCCCCGACGCATAAAGCTTTTTCATCTTTGACTTGGATTCCTCGGTCTGAGCTATCTGTTCTATCACCTTCACAAATGACTCCCAACCCGGTCGTTCCTCTGGGGGGAGGCTGGTGACCTTATTGCGGTAAGTGTCGGATTCAGACAGATGCTCGATCTTTTTTCATAACCATTTCTGTCTTCACAAGTTCAGGAATCCGATACGGAACTCTCATAACTGACTCCTGATATGCTATGTTGCTATGGAACACAGTGAGCCAAGATCTCACGTCTTGAACCCTCTTGGGATAAGAATAGTCAAGAAAGTCTTGACGTTCTTTCCACTTGACGAGATCAAGTCCGCCATACCGTTTTCAAGGCTCAACGCCATGAAACATTCGACCCCGTCAGTACCAGCCGTCCTGATGACTGACATCGCTTCCTTGTCCTTGTTACAGGACTGAATTAAGAGTGCAAAATTGAATCGATTGTGTTTCATCTTTCTTCTTTCCTCAACCTGCTGATAATATCTATCTGTCGATAAAGATCCAAAGATAGGATTAATTCTAGATTCAGCAGTTAGAATAGGAACATCAGCAGAGGTTTGATAAAGATCCAAAGATAGGATTAATTCTAGATTCAGCAGTTAGAATAGGAACATCAGCAGAGCTTTTCTGTTCAGTAGTTGCTGAGGTAGAAGAAGTACTAGGTTGAGCAGAGCTAGGGGAAGAAGGACTGTCTGTCTGTTCTCGTTTGACAGACGAGGTGGCGCTGGAGGAAGCACTACTACGTTCCTTTTTGACTTTAACAGGTCTCTTCTTCTCTCCCTGTCCCTGATTTTCAGTCTCTTTTTCTGCGTTAGGAGATAGAAATGGTTCGTTGGGTGGTGTGTCAGGGTGATCATAAGAGCTTACCGTCTGTTTCGCCTGCAAATACAAAGGGTGTATCCTGTGAGGGGGTAGTTCGCCTATCCCCATGGGATCGTGGATAGCCAAAACAGCTAGAAACCCATACTCCCAGTTATCCCAGTCTGGGCCTACTGTTAAATGGTGGGTGATCCACTTTGAACACTTTGTGTACCGATGTCTCGAACATGTGGTAAGCCATGTACTTAGACCAAAGTGCGGAAGATAGGAGTTAAACTCACCTACCAATAAATTCCTACCGTTAAGTAGAAATGGGGGAATTATTATTAGAGATGAAGCAGTTTGGTGTGCCAGTCTGTTCTATACCGACTAGCCACAAGACACGTTTGAAGTGGGTGCCTTCAGCCTGCCCACGAAATGTCATCGACTGCCTGCTGCACGTCGACCCTTGCACTTTTCTGTTGAAGGCCTAATGCCTCTCCTTCCAGACTAAGTGCAACTGATTAAAGCTGCTGACGCAGAGTTCGCGGTACTGCTGAGGCGGCTAATCAAGGCTCGATAACCTGTCACAAGTTAGACCACTATTATTAATATAATGAGGGGCCCCCGGGCCTATGATAGCTACAACACTCTATCAGCAGTACTACAGCTTTAATAAGAAAAGGCGCCAACAGAACACGCCACGTAACTTGACTTGCCGGATCGTAAGTAATGGCTCTACCGACACCCGTTTCTCTGATACGGCCGGTCCTTAGCTCCAGAGTCACGAGTCACAACCGTGACGCAGCCTACCGTCCGGTGATTTTCTTATCCTGCTACTCAATTTCTAAATACTATGATTCTGTAATGCCCCCAACGATAGCTCGAAAAAAAGTCGGTAATACAACCAAACACAGTCCTCAAGAATGAGAATGATGTCTCGTTGTATTAGCTCAGTGAAGCCAAAAAGGAAAACGGCAACAGACCAGGAATAAAATGGCATCAGGTCCAAATCCGGACAAATAATACTGAAAAACAAGCTGGTGCACCTGTCACCAGGAAAAGGTATTTTTACCGGCTATCCGGGTGATGCCTACAGTACCCCCTCCCGATTTTATGACGGAAATAGCATTTTCGTCATACACCTTCTGATTTCTTTCTGCAAATAGTATGCGCTATGGAGTCATGCCACACAGCGCATCGACCCACGGATAGACGCTAAAAGACGATAAATATATCCTCATACGGCACGTCAAAGCGGATTCTCTAGCCTTTCTTGTAAATTTTGAACTCCTTCCCCTCAATTTTTTTTTCGGCAGTATGTCAAGAACAAACGTACTATTAATAAAAAATACAAGCAACGTGGTGCTGTAGTACGATTCCCCCTTTGATCTCCTTCTTCTTCTTATCATTATCATTATTATTATTATTATTATTCACAGGGAGATCGTAAGTACATTGTCTTTTTTAATGACATACCCTTGTATAAGGCTGATATCCTATGATATAGTATTAGGGGGCCAGTCCTAATAGCTATATCCGAAGTCGAGGTGTATGTACCCGACCCTGCGATATACCGACACAAGTAGAGATTGACCGTGCTCAGGTACGACAGTATATAATCTATCGTAAAAAATAATTTAATGAAAGTTTCAGAGAACATTTCATTTTCGAGAACATCATCCCAGGACTTGGAAAGGGTCATACCCGGGAACACCATCGCTCAATACACTAGCGATCCCCGTATACGGTGTAGTATCATCGTCGATCGACCTTTCGCACTCGTATGTTGCGATCGAATGCCAAGTTATATCACTGAGTCTTTTTAATATTCATATTGATAACTGATGATGCATGATCAAATCATGATACGCCGTGGGCAATCAATCAGTTTATTTGAGATGCATCAAGAAAAATAGTTTCTTTGTCACTGCCTTCGTCGTCTGGCGCGGATTTCTTTGCCTGGTGGAGGACCACCAACAAAAGTCAGATCGAACGTTGACTGTTCGAGAATGTCCCAGATCTTATTAGGGATTCCGCCCAACGATAATTCAAAAGGGACATCAAGCACTCCTCTTGGCAGTGTCTGAATGGTCCACGCAGTGTAATCCTTGTCTCTGGGAGTAATTGCATCATCCCATGTCTCGAGACTTTTTGCGTCTTTATATACTGGCAGATAATGTCTTGCCTTTGGATCCTCAACCGGGTCCATACTTCTCCAGAACTGGAGTATCGGTTGTACTATCTTTGCGGCTGATGATATTTTGAGTGTCCGTGTGACACGCATCAGTCGTGGGACCGCCACGACCCGCATCAAGTATAAGTCTGAGAGAGTGTCATCAGCGACATGTTGTTCCGCTGGTCTCATCAGATAGAAAGCATTTTTCACCCATGCGATGGTTGCTATCGCATCGCCTTCCTTCCATCGCTCATGGACAATCTCAACGTTGCCCGCGTTTGGGTCAGTGTCCGTCCCCTCCTCCTCCTGGTGGACGTCCTTTGATCTCATCGACCTCATCGCCTTCCTCGGTTGGTCGTTGATAAGATCATTCCGCGCTCTCCTTAGCTGCGCCTCTGTGATCTTCTCCTTCTTTCCGCTATGCTCTCGCGGAGACTTGGACTGAGTCCCCACCGCGCTTATGCGGTCAGTCTTCTCCTTGCTGTCCACCTCACTCTCCTCCTTCTCAGCTATCGGTGCCCGATAAGCATCGTCTTGGTCTATGCCAGCCTCCTTGTGGATGGGCGGCACCTCTTTGAAATCATCCTTCATCCGTTTTAACGCCTCCTCAACGGATTCATCTTCCAGTAAGAAGGGATCATACTTAATCAGCCTTCTTACATTCACAATTTGCACCTTCCCTCTACCCCTGATCTTGTAATTCAGAGGTCCCGTCTGTTCCATAATCTGATAAGGTCCTTTCCAGTGAGTGAACAGCTTAGAGCTGACTCCCTTCGGGACTTGAGGATGGTACAATAGTACAATATCCCCGACCTGGAAGTTGATCTGATCCAAGTGCGCTTGTCGTTCCCCTTCAGCATCAGTCTTTCGGCGCTCCGCCTCTCTATGCGCCCTGACTATTTGTTCCGCCTCCATCTTCACTCTAAGTCTCATCCCAAACAACTCATCCGCATCCGCCCAAGTGTCTTTTGGGTGAAGGAGCGAAGTCGGGATATCAGGCTCACGCCCATATACTAACTGATATGGCGAGATTGAGCTCTTCCAGCCTCCTAACGCCGTAGAGGGTAGACAGTTCATTGCAAACGCAAATGATGGTGCTGCCTCGACCCATGCTCTTTGATTCTCCTTCTTCGTGCAATACATCTTTAGCGAGGCTTTGAGGGGTCTGTGTACCCGCTCGATTTTCCCATTTGCTCGCGGGTTATAGGCAGTAACATATTGCCATTTCATCCCGTAATACTTAGATAGTTTGTCGATGACCTCGTTATTAAAGTCCGAGCCTCGATCAGAACATATCTTTCTTGGTACTCCGATCTGTGAGATGATCCTATCGATCAGCGCCTCGGCCGTCGTCTTGCCGGTAACGTCTTTGACAGGGATGATCCACACATAGTTGGTGGCTCTGTCAATAGCCGTAAGGAGGTATTTGTAACCATCCTTCGATTCTGGGAAAGGTCCCACATGATCAATGTGTATAAACTCAAACATCCCCGCATGAAGAGGAAATTCGCCAATCAGGCCGAAATTTGCCTTCAGTGGTGTTTTGTTTATCTTGCACGGGATGCATGCATCCACCGCCTGATCTATCTCCTCCTTCATCTTCTTCCACCAGAATCGCCTCGCTACGAACATATGAGTTCGTTGTCGACCCGGATGCGCCAAAAGTGGGCAATTGTGGGCTGCGACAAATATAAATCGTCTCAGACTCTCCGGTACCCAAAGGGTCCATTTGTCCGGCTGTGACGCATAGCGGCCGTGAAGGCCCTTGTACCACAGTAGACCATCTCTCCATCCCATATCCTTCATCTGATTTTTGATCGCTTTCGTCATCCGTAGCTCATCCGGGTTCTGATATAACTGTATCAGTTCTTTAAACTCCGGATCTTGAGCCTGTTGTTGCCTCCATGCGGTAGGCGAGGCTATATGGATAGTAACATCTTCTAGCCGTACCCCGATTCTTTCCGGGTCATCGTCTAGGTCACTTCTCCGCTCTTGAGGAGGCTCCGCATAAACTTCCTGCGTCTCCTCTTCCTCTCTTATGTTCGCCTTCGCATTCTCATATACCTCATAGGACCACTCAGCGTCCTCCTGGGTATGTAGCTCACAACAGTGCGCTTGTCGCACCCCTTCAGCATCAGTCTTTCGGCGCTCCTCCTCTCTATGCGCCCTGACTATTTGTTCCGCCTCCATCTTCACTCTAAGTCTCATCCCAAACAACTCATCCGCATCCGCCCAAGTGTCTTTTGGGTGAAGGAGCGAAGTCGGGATATCAGGCTCACGCCCATATACTAACTGATATGGCGAGATTGAGCTCTTCCAGCCTCCTAACGCCGTAGAGGGTAGACAGTTCATTGCAAACGCAAATGATGGTGCTGCCTCGACCCATGCTCTTTGATTCTCCTTCTTCGTGCAATACATCTTTAGCGAGGCTTTGAGGGGTCTGTGTACCCGCTCGATTTTCCCATTTGCTCGCGGGTTATAGGCAGTAACATATTGCCATTTCATCCCGTAATACTTAGATAGTTTGTCGATGACCTCGTTATTAAAGTCCGAGCCTCGATCAGAACATATCTTTCTTGGTACTCCGATCTGTGAGATGATCCTATCGATCAGCGCCTCGGCCGTCGTCTTGCCGGTAACGTCTTTGACAGGGATGATCCACACATAGTTGGTGGCTCTGTCAATAGCCGTAAGGAGGTATTTGTAACCATCCTTCGATTCTGGGAAAGGTCCCACATGATCAATGTGTATAAACTCAAACATCCCCGCATGAAGAGGAAATTCGCCAATCAGGCCGAAATTTGCCTTCAGTGGTGTTTTGTTTATCTTGCACGGGATGCATGCATCCACCGCCTGATCTATCTCCTCCTTCATATTCTTCCACCAGAATCGCCTCGCTACGAACATATGAGTTCGTTGTCGACCCGGATGCGCCAAAAGTGGGCAATTGTGGGCTGCGACAAATATAAATCGTCTCAGACTCTCCGGTACCCAAAGGGTCCATTTGTCCGGCTGTGACGCATAGCGGCCGTGAAGGCCCTTGTACCACAGTAGACCATCTCTCCATCCCATATCCTTCATCTGATTTTTGATCGCTTTCGTCATCCGTAGCTCATCCGGGTTCTGATATAACTGTATCAGTTCTTTAAACTCCGGATCTTGAGCCTGTTGTTGCCTCCATGCGGTAGGCGAGGCTATATGGATAGTAACATCTTCTAGCCGTACCCCGATTCTTTCCGGGTCATCGTCTAGGTCACTTCTCCGCTCTTGAGGAGGCTCCGCATAAACTTCCTGCGTCTCCTCTTCCTCTCTTATGTTCGCCTTCGCATTCTCATATACCTCATAGGACCACTCAGCGTCCTCCTGGGTATGTAGCTCACAACAGTGCGCTTGTCGCACCCCTTCAGCATCAGTCTTTCGGCGCTCCTCCTCTCTATGCGCCCTGACTATTTGTTCCGCCTCCATCTTCACTCTAAGTCTCATCCCAAACAACTCATCCGCATCCGCCCAAGTGTCTTTTGGGTGAAGGAGCGAAGTCGGGATATCAGGCTCACGCCCATATACTAACTGATATGGCGAGATTGAGCTCTTCCAGCCTCCTAACGCCGTAGAGGGTAGACAGTTGATTGCAAACGCAAATGATGGTGCTGCCTCGACCCATGCTCTTTGATTCTCCTTCTTCGTGCAATACATCTTTAGCGAGGCTTTGAGGGGTCTGTGTACCCGCTCGATTTTCCCATTTGCTCGCGGGTTATAGGCAGTAACATATTGCCATTTCATCCCGTAATACTTAGATAGTTTGTCGATGACCTCGTTATTAAAGTCCGAGCCTCGATCAGAACATATCTTTCTTGGTACTCCGATCTGTGAGATGATCCTATCGATCAGCGCCTCGGCCGTCGTCTTGCCGGTAACGTCTTTGACAGGGATGATCCACACATAGTTGGTGGCTCTGTCAATAGCCGTAAGGAGGTATTTGTAACCATCCTTCGATTCTGGGAAAGGTCCCACATGATCAATGTGTATAAACTCAAACATCCCCGCATGAAGAGGAAATTCGCCAATCAGGCCGAAATTTGCCTTCAGTGGTGTTTTGTTTATCTTGCACGGGATGCATGCATCCACCGCCTGATCTATCTCCTCCTTCATCTTCTTCCACCAGAATCGCCTCGCTACGAACATATGAGTTCGTTGTCGACCCGGATGCGCCAAAAGTGGGCAATTGTGGGCTGCGACAAATATAAATCGTCTCAGACTCTCCGGTACCCAAAGGGTCCATTTGTCCGGCTGTGACGCATAGCGACCGTGAAGGCCCTTGTACCACAGTAGACCATCTCTCCATCCCATCTCCTTCATCTGATCTTTGATCGCTTTCGTCATCCGTAGCTCATCCGGGTTCTGATATAACTGTATCAGTTCTTTAAACTCCGGATCTTGAGCCTGTTGTTGCCTCCATGCGGTAGGCGAGGCTATATGGATAGTACCATCTTCTAGCCGTACCCCGATTCTTTCCGGGTCATCGTCTAGGTCACTTCTCCGCTCTTGAGGAGGCTCCGCATAAACTTCCTGCGTCTCCTCTTCCTCTCTTATGTTCGCCTTCGCATTCTCATATACCTCATAGGACCACTCAGCGTCCTCCTGGGTATGTAGCTCACAACAGTGCGCTTGTCGCACCCCTTCAGCATCAGTCTTTCGGCGCTCCTCCTCTCTATGCGCCCTGAC
>WBZZ01006255.1:12500-17500 GCA_019918135.1 Paulinella micropora
ATAAGCTGCCAGAACGCCTGAGGGATATCATGTGCAAAGCAGAATTCAAAAGCGAACTCAAGGCGTATCTCCTACATTTGCAGCAATCCTGACACTGCCTACGGCCTTTAGAGGGCGCTGGACACTTCATCATCAGGCGATACCTGAGGGTGGGATAAGTTAAGTGTTGATCACATCCGCCGGAGTGTGGTTAGCCAAACCCCCTTGGAGAGTCACCTCGTGTCTTCCAGCTTTTGCGAGTGCCGCCGTATATATATAAGATTGTATAGGACCTTTTACCAAATCGATCTCAACGGAAGAAACCTTAAGCGCTCCCTACGTTAAATGTTCCTAGCTGTTGAATTACCTTCTCCTACCTATCATATCCTCCCTCATCCTTTTTTTTTTTTTTTTTTTTTTTTTTTTTTTTTTTTTTTTTCTCCTTCCCATAGCTTTCTATCCTATATCATATTCCCTTGTTATCATTATTATCATTATTATTATTATTATTATTATTATTATTATTATTATTATTATTATTTTTGGACGCCGTGATAGCCCAGTGGTCAAGTTCTACCATCTGGGCCCTGTCGCCAGTTCGATTCCCGTCGGTGCCACCAGTATTTTCATTGAACATACCGGTCCGTCTGGAAGTGTTGGAACTGCCCTTGCGGGGGTGTCATTAGAGCCTATCGTCAATTCTTCGTACTCCCCTCACGGGTGAGACGATGGAGGCGCATGTGCAGATTTGCATCAGCCATTGACAGAGAAGCACTATTAATATTATTATTATTATTATTATTATTATTATTATTATTATTCAGCCCAATGGCCTCAAGGCGTTAAACTGTGACGCCAACTCATAACCCTTTGGTGGTAGATGCTGGGGAGGAGGGTCGTTGCGCGCGTAAAAGATCTTAAACTCCGCATATGCTGGTTGATAGCCCAGGACCCAGCAGACACCAGATTGTTATGGGTGGGGTTTCGAGGCAGCTCTAGCAACCGCGCTTGGTGTATGCACTGGCACATTCGGTGACGTCTTGCAAGAGGTTGCTGGGACTGCGGAATAACCTCGGCTTAGTGCAGTCTTGCCCTCAGGAGCTCCATCGGTGGCCCCGATCATCAGGCGAGAGACTGACACGGGGGGGTGGAGGACCTCGAACAAGGGTATTGGAGGCTTATGTCCGTTGAGGATATGCCATTAGCTGCATCAGTACGCCTCAGATGTAGTATTATTATTATTATTGTTATTATTATTATTATTATTATTATTATTATTATTATTATTATTATTATTATTGTGTTGGAACTGCCCGTGCGGGGGTGTCATTAGAGCCTATCGTCAATTCTTCGTACTCCCCTCACGGGTGAGACGATGGAGGCGCATGTGCAGATTTGCATCAGCCATTGACAGAGAAGCACTATTATTATTATTATTGTTATTATTATTATTATTATTATTATTATTATTATTATTATTATTATTATTATTATTATTATGATTATTATTATTATTATTATTTATTATAATTATAATAATTATTATTACTATTATTATTACTTTATCATTATCTTTTTATTATTATCGATATCTTTATTTTCTGTATTTTAATAATAATTATTATTATTTTAATAATCATGATTAGGGTCACTATCTAGTTAAATCAATAGCTCTTGGGCTAACGATTTGTATGGATGATCAGAAGTTAAACTTAACTTCATTAAATCGAAGGCCTAGGCCTAGTAGTAGTAGTAGTAGTAGTAGTAGTAGTAGTAGTAGTAGTAGTAGTAGTAGTAGTAGTAGCAGCAGCAGCAGCAGTAGTAGTAGTAGTACTACTACTACTACAGTAGTAGTAGTAGTACTACTACTACAGTAGTAGTAGTAGTAGTAGTAGTAGTAGTAGTAGTAGTAGTAGTAGTAGTAGTAGTAGTAGTAGTAGAAGTAGTAGTAGTAGTAGTAGTAGTAGTAGTAGTAGTAGTAGTAGTAGCAGTAGTAGTAGTAGTAGTAGTAGTAGTGTAGTAGTAGTAGGAAAAGGAGGAGTAGGAGTAGTAGAAGTAGTAGAAGTAGTAGTAGTAGTGTAGTAGTAGGAGTAGTAATAGTAGTAGTAGTAGTAGTAGTAGTAGTAGTAGTAGTAGTAGTAGTAGTAGTAGTAGTAGTAGTAGCAGTAGTAGAAGTAGCAGTAGAAGTAGTAGTAGTAGTAGTAGTAGTAGTAGTAGTAGTAGTAGTAGTAGTAGTAGTAGTAGTAGTAGTAGTAGTAGTGGTAGTAGTAGTAGTAGTAGTGGTAGTCGTAGTAGTAGTAGTGGTAGTCGTAGTAGTAGTAGTAGTAGTAGTAGTAGTAGTAGTAGTAGTAGTAGTAGTAGTAGTAGTAGTAGTAGTAGTAGTAGTAGTAGTAGTAGTAGTAGTAGTAGTAGTAGTAGCAATAGTAGTAGTAGTAGTAGTAGTAGTAGTAGTAGTAGTAGTAGTAGTAGTAGTAGTAGTAGTAGTAGTAGTAGTAGTAGTAGTAGTAGTAGTAGTATGCACTAAAAATAACTAACGTTATTGAAATATATAAAGCTAAAGATAGAACGCTGCCTGAGAACTACAGACCTATCTCGCTACTGCCGATTATCGCTAAGGTCTTTGACACTATACTCAACAAGCAACTGATGGCCCACCTTACCAGGTACGACATCCTCTCCCGAACTCAATATGCTTTCCGACCACATTCGAACACAACAATCACCACACAAACCATCTTAAATCACATCCAAAACCTCAAAGGCCCAGGACGGTATGTGCTTGCTCTGTTTATCGACCTATCGAAAGCTTATGACACCATCGATCATGAAACACTCATCCATAAATTACGAAATAATATAAATTTTAGCGATAATACACCACTACCTTTTTCAAATCATACCTCACAAAACGATACCAAACCGTATTTACCCAATATGCTCGTTCCTACCCACGCAAGATCTGAG
Organism: Paulinella micropora; assembly: GCA_019918135.1. Lineage (NCBI taxonomy): Eukaryota > Cercozoa > Imbricatea > Euglyphida > Paulinellidae > Paulinella > Paulinella micropora. The sequence continues at coordinate 15,444 of WBZZ01006255.1, forward strand.
ATCCCGCAAGGTAGCACACTCTCAACAACGCTCTTCATTCTATAGATCAACGATATTATACTCTCACTAACACACGGGAAAGTCTTTGCATATGCAGATGACACCACACTCATCATTGCTGCTAAGAATAAAGAGCAACTCCAAGAACAAGCACAAACTGATACAACTAACCTTGTCCGTTACTTCCACAGACATAACCTAGTACCCAACCCCACCAAAAGCACCTACATTATCTTCCACAAGCATGAACAGAAGGTGCAGCTCGACTTGACTATCGAGTCCAACAAGAACGAAAGGTAAAAGTATTAGGTACAATCATCCAAAGCAACCTGTCCTTCCGTGAACATATACAATCTATTGTGTTCCGCCTTCAACCGTTTGTCCAAATGTTTCGCTGTGTGAACAGCCTACTTCCCAGCCATATCCTCCTCCAACTTTACTATGCATGTATAACCCCCTACTTACGTATGGTATCTCTATATGGGGATCTGATGAATGCAACACCATTATACATCCACTTAGTATCATCCAAAAACGTATAGTCCGTCTGATCTGCCTCAAATCATGGAGAACACCTACCAAACCACTTTTCGCCAAACTACGCCTACTCAACATACTTAACATGTATAAATATAGCGTATGCATGGATGCACACTCCCTTATTTACCCAGCCTTCAAGGTTTTCCTACCCCTCCATTACAACAAAGTCCAACCACTCACTGCAATACATAGCTACAATACTAGGCGCGCATCAAGGAAGCATATGTACAACGACTCAACGACCAGCCAGTATAACAGAGCAGCACAAGCGCAATGGAATAAGCTGCCGGAACGCCTGAGGAATATCACCTATAAAGCTGAATTCAAGAATGAACTCAAGCTATATCTCCTGACTTTACAGCAATCTTGACTCTCGCTCTCTCTCTCTCTCTCTCTCTCTCTCTCTCTCTCTCTCTCGCTCTCTCTCTCTCTATCTCTCTCCATCTCTCTCTCTCTCAACCTCCCCCCAATATCCTGGAAATTTCTCATCCCAATCATGACCAATGGTTGGTGGGATTGCAATAGCTAGCATAGCTAATTGTTAGCGCTGTAGATAACAGGACTTTATTACCCCAATGAAAGAAACCCTAAACGGTTTGTCCACGTTTAATGTTTCTCAGTGGTCGTTGCGATCTCTATCTTTCCCTTTGTCCCTGCTCTTTTGTCTTAACCACCTCTCTCTCTCTCTCTCTCTCTCTCTCTCTCTCTCTCTTCTCTCTAAACGGTTTGTCCACGTTTAATGTTTCTTAGTGGTTGTTGGGATCTCTATCTTTCCCTTTGTCCCTGCTCTTTTGTCCATATCTTAAACCACGTCTCTCTCTCTCTTCTCTCTCTTCTCTCTCTCTCTCTCTCTCTCTAGGATCTCGCTCTCTCTCTCTCTCTCTCTAACTTCATATTATATATATACATAAATATATATGTATATATATAACCTTTTCGTCATTTTATTTTACTTTATTTTTATTTTCTTATTTTTATTTTTCTATTTATTTCTATTTTTACCTTAATACTTTCAATCTATTTTATTTTAATATTTTAATTTTTTAATAATTTAATTTTTTCATTATTCTTAATAATTTGAGAAGTAGGACCATCTAGTTGAATCAATAGCTCTTGAGCTAACGATTTGTATGGATGACCAGAGGTTAAATTTCTTAACTTCATTAAATCGAAGGCCTAGGCCTAGTAGTAGTAGTAGTAGTAGTAGTAGTAGTAGTAGTAGTAGTAGTAGTAGTAGTAGTAGTAGTAGTAGTAGTAGTAGTAGTAGTAGTAGTAGTAGTAGTAGTAGTAGTAGTAGTAGTAGTAGTAGTAGTAGTAGTAGTAGTAGTAGTAGTAGTAGTAGTAGTAGTAGTAGTACCAGCTTTTGCGAGTGCCACCGTTATATATAGTACTGAGTGAGAATATAACACTTTCAACATATATATATAAATATATATATTATATATATTTATGTATATATATAATATATAGTACTGAGTGAGAATATAACTCTTTCAACATATATATACATATATATA
>WBZZ01006255.1:27500-45000 GCA_019918135.1 Paulinella micropora
TGAACTTTGAGTGTGTATGCGATAATCTGCTAACAATACGCTGGCTAATTTTAATATATCGCGGGGGCGAGATTCGTGGCGGCGATAAAGGCGTGGTTGGACGGAATATGTTGCCGATGAGGGGGGGCATAGAGGGAATGATTGGGAAGGCGAGAGCGGAGGGGACCATGGTGTTAGCCATGGAACTCTACTCGAGTAAGTCCTATGACATTCAGTTCTATGGCTGCCCTGATAATGCTTGCGGTTTGGATTCAAACAGCTCATTAGGATGAGTACGTTGATTGACTGCTGGTCGGGATTGGTGCACTATGGAATTTGTGATGATGACGCGGATGATATGGTGAGGGGGCGGACGGCAGTTCGAGTCCTCTCTTCCATACGGATACTTACGCGGTATATCGTTCACTAAACACGGCACGACCAAGGGCGGTGACTCACACGCAATTGCGCGAAGCGCAAGGGTGCAGTTGATCATACCGAAGCCATATCAGCACCCAGCGTTGGACAATTATTATAGAAATTTCGAGCCGGATAACCGCGGGTTGGCGGGGAGGGCTAGAAAGGTTGTTCGACGGTGGGAAAGGGCAACGGTGGAGGACTTAATTCAGGGCCGGTGTGCCCAGATTATGGCCTACACTTTGGAAGAACATAACATGGACATGGAGGCATGGATGGATAGGTTCTGGGATGGGAAGAAGGGGCCTTATGTGTTCCTTCAGAACCGATACTGCTTCCATGCAAAGGCATCACAGGCCAATAGGCCGTTGTTTGAACCGTTGATATAAGTGTGGGTTCCAACGGGAGGGACGGAGGATGAAATAATGGATTTCGTGGGAAACATGTGGGGTGACAAACCTCTTTGTCCGCGGAATGCTGAGGAGACGGCGAAGTTGCTCACGGAATATTGCAAAAAAGGAGGAATACAGGAGGGTTATGATGTCTCAGTTGGAACGGGAGGTTGGCCAGCAGAGTGCTGTAGGGAGCACTTGCGGAGGAGGCCGACACTGCAACGCCTGAAGGAATATGAGGCCGATAAGGCCGCTATTCTGGATGAGGATAAGGCGGAGCATGAGTGCTACTGTTGCCAAGCGCACGCGGCACCGGCCGTCCGAACCTACGTGGAAGACCCGGGCGTGCAAACGGCTCCAAAACCGGAGGTGACCTCGTTAGAGCCAGTGGGGGCTGCGGAGGGGTCGGAGCCGGATTCCAGGCCTCGAGTGGGAATCCAGGTAGAGGACGGTACAGTGCGTATCGCGTCGATGGAGGCATGGAGACAGTGTCAGAGGGCCGATGAACAGTACAAGGACTTGATCCAGTACTTTTTTGCAGGGGACGAGCTGTTGCTGACGGAGAAGATCCGATCACAGCTAAAAACTCTGGCATGGCGGGATGGCCTCCTTTGGTATATGGGTAAGACGGCAGAGACGGCCAAGAACCCGAGAAGTGGGTCTTATGGGTCCCCGCCAAACTGAGACAGATGATCTACGTAGCGTCGCACGTGGTCCCGTTGGTTAATCACCCGGGGGTGCAGAGGACGCAGTGGATTATCAAAAGGAGGATGGTGGGAAGGAATGGATAAGTTCATCAAGGAGAGGGTCAAGGGCTGTACGACCTGTCAGTTGAACAAAAAGCACCCAGTGGAAGGGAAAATCCCGGTAGGGAAATTTACATTGCTGGAAAGGCTCTTTGAGTTCCTGCATTCATTATGAACCACGTGGGGCCGTTGCCGCCGGTGGGGCCGGCGAAGGATAAGTTCTTGATGACGGTCATTGATAGGGCGAGCAATTACGTTTGGGCGATACCGGTGCCTGACACAACGGCAGAGACGACGGCCAGGGAGCTGATCGATCGAATCCTATGTGTGGTAGGGGTCCCCAAGACGATCTGCTCAGATAAGGGGCCAGCCTTTGACAACGAGCTGATGGAAAGGCTCGCAAAGTTTTACGGGGTTCACTGGCAGTACGTTACACCGTACAATCCGAGGGCTAATGGCAAGATTGAGCGGGTGCATAGACCGCTCAAGTCGGCTCGGAGGACCTACTGCAAGAAGAGTCCGCTCTTGTGGAGAGAGGTGGTCCCGAGCTTTGTTTTCGCTATGAACGCGATGCCGTCGAAGGCTATTGGAGCGGGGCCGGAATGTAGGTCCCCGTATCAGGTGGTGTACGGGCAGGAGCCGGTGATGCCCCAACACTTGGTGTATCAGGATGGACATGGACGAGGATGAGCTCTGGGGGGTTCGTATGCGTGTCTCCATGGAGGCCATGCAAGCGGTAAGGCAAGCGAGGCTGGCGGAACAGACCCGCCAGCTGAGCAAAGAACCCTTAGAACAGGACTTGTCTATGGTGACGTATAAACCAGGGGACATCGTCATGTTATACTACCCGCAGGTTCCGAAAGGCATATCATCTAAGATGTTTGTGCACTGGAAGGGGCCTTATCAGGTGGTGCAACAGACGGGGCCGTTTAACTATCGGATTAGAGGCAGGGGGGAGAACAAGATTGTTAATGTTCGGCGCCTCATCAAGTACGATCCGTTCCTAATGGAGAACGAGACGCTCCAGGAAGCGCTCGTCAGGGAAATGGGAGAGTTTCAGGACCCTCCTAAATTGGGAACGCATAAGGAACCCGATAGTGGGAAACCCGGGGACCGGAAGGGCCAGGAGGGGAAGAAGGCACGGGCCCCTGAAGAGGGCGTCGGCCGAATAGGCCAAAGGCCCGAAGCCGGGGAAAAGGGGTCAGGTGCGAGTCGCAAGCCACCCACGGAGGCGGCGAAGAGGGCGGCGGAAAATGATCTGATCTACTCGGAACCGGGGACTAGGCCGAGTAAGCGTAGGAAGACGGAGGTGCAGGCGGAGCCGGAGGGGCCGGTTGAACCCTCGCAGGTGGATGTCAAGCACAAGTTGTGGAAGGAGGGTAATAAGACACTGGGGATGACGTGGGTTTTGGATCAGTTCTATCTGGTCAGGCCCCCATCTAGATTCGTTACAAAGGGGGACAAGGATGTTTTCTTTGTGATGAAGGTGGTGGGACTGGCTAAGGACTCGAGGAAGACTCGATCGTCGGAGAGTGCGCTTAGGAACCTTCTCCGCCTATGCTACAGTTTTACCGGTCTTGGGATTATGCTACAGTTTTACCGGTCTTGGGATTAGGATACGGTTGAGAACCGGATGTACCGCGAGTATGTCCCGGTATGGTGGGATGCTGCGAATAGGGAGGTATGGGATGCCAAGATAGATCCAGCCACACGGAAGGGTGACAAGGATCATGAGGCATGGACCATATTGGCGTGGCCGAGGGGAGTGTTGGATTGCCCCTTCGAGTTACACGACGGGCACATCCCGCAGAAGGTATGGGACATGCTCAAGCAGAGCGGGGTTGACTTAAGGTTTATCGGGGGTGCACACGCAACTGAGACGGTGCGAGGGTAGAAGCACCCAAGCCTGAAGTGAGGAGGAGCATCCGGGATACGGATATGCCACGGTAGAAGGAACGGAATTTGGGTCGGGGCAATGTTGGGCGCACATTGACCATATTGTGTGGGAAATAGAGTACTGAGAGTCCTACTCAACGTTAAAGCTTTACGGACACAGTACGCGGAGGGAACTCGGCGAGAAGACCATCGTCGTTTTAAGGTTTGGACTTTGAGGTTCGGTCAATGCGGATTTCGGGCCAAGGCACCATTTCACATTTGACGGGTTGAACAGGGTCTGGTTGGTGGTCGGCCAGACTATGGGACTGTGACTTTGGGAAAATCGCGCGCGTAGGGTTGAAGACGTGGACTGGTCGAGTGTCAGATTCACGATCTTCGGGCAACATTAAGTCTTGGTACTTAGTCCACATTAAGCACAAGCCAATAATCTGTTGGATGGCTCTTGGTAAGATTTGATCAAGGGTTGAGCTGGGGAAGCTCTTGGGGTGGTTGACAGTCGGCTGGGATTCCCCAAAAAGCCGATACTGACGAGATTATACGAGTTGTAGTCTCCGTTGGTATTACTCCAGAAGTTGAGATCCGAGCGATCTCAAAGGAGGGGGAAGGGGTGCTATGTAACACCCACTGTATACTACATCGTTTTTACGCTCTTGGTGTTTACGGGAATTTACTCGTGGAAGTAATTCCTTGTTATTAAATGTATTTTAAGATGAATTCTTATTACATTTCCGGTTCTGATTAATACATCCGGTTTTAATATTGTTTTAGGATAAGGAATATGGGAAGAAAGCTAGGAAGCTTGGATCCCATAGGACCTTAAAACCTATATAATTCACATAACAGTTTACCGGCGTGGAGAAGGTTTTTAGGATGCAGATTACACTATTGTGTAGCATCCATATTGAATAACCTCCCACATTAATAGCGTTGACCCGATCCTTTTACAACACTGTGACACATGTAGTAACCGTTTGAAGTTAAGGGAAAAGGTCAAGGAAATTCCGTGAAATTTAGCCTTTTTCCCAGTGACTGGGAATTTATGGCCTAAATAAGGGAAATTGCACTTATGGGTTGTTGTTTGTGGTATGTTTTGGCATTTGTGCAGGTTACGGACGTAACGCAACGTGTCAGTTGACACTGTCAAAGGGACACTCCGTTTTTAACGGTTTTTCCCTCTGACTTGTTGTTTGGGTTCAGACTTCCGAGCCTGTCACGTGACTTCCCTTTCTACTTTAGAAGTGGAGATTAGTTCTGAACCAGTTGTGTTCAACGTTACTATTAAATTCCTTTTTATTATTGAGCTCGTAAGGGTAAGACCTCCGGTGTTAATACTGCATCATCACCAGCCTCAGCCGGCTCTGCTAATGAATCAATCTCCATCTTAGGGATAGGCACAGCATCCAGGAACTAAGATTTGGTGTCTACTCTTTCTCTCTCTCTCTCCTTCTCTCTCTCTCCTTCTCTCTCTCTCTCTCTCTCTCTCTCTCTCTCTCTCTCTCTCTCTCTCTCTCTCTCTCTCTCTCTCTCTCTCTCTCTCTCTCTCTCTCTCTCTCTCTCTCTCTCCTCACAACTTGAACCGATAGGGCACGAACCTCCGGATTGGGCACGGCATCCCGCTGCGCTTGCTCACTCAACTGTACCTTGGCCTCCTGTCTGGGATCAGCTCCCCCTCGACGAGGGGACACTCCTCTAAAGTACAGCTGCTTCGCTGTACATCCGGCATGTGGCTCATGCACGCGGTATATATTGATAATACCTTCCCAGGCTCGCGGCGGGCACTCCGACCGTCTCAGGCTCCCACACCACCGGCTGAGTGCTGATGTATATATTAATAATACTGCCAGTCAGAAAATCATTGTAGATATGGGTGAAAAAAAGGAAGTTGACAGAGCAAGTCTAAACGTCAAATAGTATTTATATCTATGGTAAAAAACCACCGTCAGGCTGTAAATAGGTTGGTAGGAGGTTATGAAGATACTTCTAGGTTGGATATTGGAGTAGTGGTAGAGTTCCTCATGAAGTTATTAATATTAAGCACTTATGTAAATAATTATATATTAATACTTTGATATTAATACATGAAAACCAATCATTGAAGTGGGAAACATTGAAAGTTTCGGATCGAAGTAACTGTTACAGAGTCGGAAGTAATGTTTGCGTAACTAATAACAGTGTTTTTAAATAGTCAACTATTAATATATTAAAGATTCGAAAATTATTACGGAAAGTAAAAAAAAAAAAAAAATCTGAATTACCAGTGGCATACACGGTCAGTCAAAAGCAAAACAAAGCAGCACTTATTAACGGGCACCCTGCTGGCTCATGTGGACTTGTTGTATTTTCTTCATGAGTGCTTTTCTCCTGCCTTCTAGCTTGATCCCGAGTTCCTCCAAGTCTGTTAGCGTCAACTCCACCAGTATCTCACCATCGATCCCGTTCTGAGCGAACAAGGGCGCCATGGATTTGAAGCTAGTGGTCTCCAGCCAAGTCTGCACTTCTGCTGCGCTCATATCAACCAGCGCTGGCAACGCTGCTGATTGTTGGGCCGGCGTCTCTGTTTCCCTCGGCGACGCTTGCAGCCGCGGCAACTTACGCAGAGATGAAGGTTGCCGTTGATGTTGTGGTGCTTGGCTTTGTTGCTGCGTTTTGGAATGCGGTTCTGGTTGTTGAGACTGCTGCTGCTGTTGTTTTCCTTGCAACTCCTCCTCCTTGTCCACAGCCTTGGTCTTTTTGCTCTCAAGCTTACACAGCATGCAGACCGAAACCACTTGCCCATGTGGACACATGATGGCTTGTTTGTCCCTGTGTAGCTTTCGCTGCTTCTCCAGCGCGATTTGCACTTCCTGTCGCCTTTTTTCTTCTGCCACAGCTTGCGCTTCCTTCTCCTTTCTGTCCTCTTCCAGTATCTTGGCCGTAGCGGCTTCTCTTTCCTTTCGCTCCTCTTCCTCTTTCTGCACGCGTTCTTGTTCTGCTCTCTGCTGCTCCTTCTTTTTGCTTTCCGCTTCTTTCCGCTGTCTCTCCTGTTCCTCTTTCAGTTTCTTTGCTTCCTCTGCTTTCTCAGCTGCCAAATTTCTGTCCTCTTCCTCTTTGAGTCTTCCAATCTCCTCTGTTTTCTGAACTGCCCATAGTCTCTCCTGTTCCTCTTTCAATTTCCTTGCTTCCTCCGCTTTCTCAGCCGCTAGCTTTCTCTCCTCTTCCTCTTTCAATTTCTTTGCTTCCTCTGCTTTCTCAGCCGCCAACCTTCTCTCCTCTTCCTCTTTCCACCGCCTGGCATCCTCCCTCTCGGCTTCTGCAGCAGCTTTCTGTCTCGAGTCTTCTTCTTCCCTTTTCTTCCTCGCTTCTTCTTCTCCTTGTTTTCGTTGTTCCTTTTCCTCTTTTTCTTTCCTTTCGGCAGCTTGCCGAGCTGCCAGCTGTCTTTCTTCTTCCTCGCGCCTCTTTGCCTCCTCTTCCTGTGCGGTCTTCATTCGTCTGGCTTGATCGTCGATTTCCCGCTCTTTCCCCACGCCGACGCTGCCGATTCCTGCAGCCAGTTCGACCTCCGCTAGACCCTCCCCTCCCTGAGCAACTACTTTTTGCTCATCAGCTCTGTCTTCTTCTTGTGGCGCGATGATGCGATGCTCTGAGACAGATTCGCTCCGCAGTCTTCTTTTCGAGCCCGCGTCGCGCGCTTGGTTCTTGCCGCCTGCGCCTTCCAACAAGGCCAGCATCTCCGCCATATCTGCCTCCTCGTCCACCTCCTGCTTCGCCTCATCCGCCTCATTCTCCTTCACGACTTGATCTTCCACCAGTCCCAGCATTTCCAAACCGTCATCCTCCTCCATGTCCTGCTTCAGCTCCTCTTTCGACCCTCCCTGCCCCAACAAGGACAGCATTTCCGCCATCTCCTTCTCCTCCTCTGCCTTTGCCTGCTTCTGGACTTTTCCCGCGCCCATCCCCTGCAGGATGGCTAGCATCTCCTTGTACTCCTCTTGCTCCGCCTCGTTCAGCAAATTTCGAACTGCTCCTGGGTTACTGTGTCTCTCCTTCTGCTCTGCCGACCCGCCTGCGTGATCGTCTTTGGGCAAGGGACCGCCGCAGACTTGGCAGTGTTTGTGGCGCGGATTGTTCAGGAAGGTGCACATAGGACATGCCACTTCTGTAATAGTTGCGGACGGCGCGGACACGGGGATAGGAAGGATAGGGACATTCTGTAGCTGCCGCTCCGCTTGTCGGCGCATCTCTTGTTGCCTCAGCTGCATTTTCATTTGCATATCTTGCACGTCTTGCCGCTCGGAGGCGCCCCCTGCAAGCTGTTTGGCTTTCTCTGACTCGTCCTTGTTGTCTTTTCCTTCCAACATGGCCATCAATTCTGCCATTTCTTCCTCCTGCTTTTGCTTTTGCTGCTCTTGGTGTGTCGCCTGCTCGATTTCCTTGATTTCCTTGCGCTTCGCCTCCTCCGCCTCCAACAGCTCCTTCACCATCTTATCCTGTTCCTCCTTTTGCTTCTTGCGAGATTCGGCGGCTTTTCTTTCCTCTTCAAGCAACTCCGCCGTCAGCTTGATGGCCAGTGCTTCGTCTTCTTCCATCTGCTTCCTCTTTTTCATTTCATCTTGCTCCAGCTCTTGCTCCGTCTTGTGCCATTCACTGGTGTCAATCTCGTCGTCCGTCTCCTCGGGGTCCTGTATGTGTGTATGTAAGTAATCATGTTAGTAAGTATGTAAGTAAGTATGTACGTATGGAATGTATGGATGGATGGATGTACGGATGTATGCATTTATGTATGTATGTATGTACCTTAAGCGCCGCCGCCAGCTGCATGCCCACTTTCTGCGTAAAGCGTGCCTTTTCATCTCCCACACAGCCGCGTGGGATGGCGATCGGGAGCACAGGCCAACGTGCTTGGATCTGATCGAGCTTCCATTCCCTCTCCCCATAAGACTCGGTTGCCACTTCCAACATTGAGGACACAGTGCGCAGCGGCAGGGCCATCAGCGAGGAGATCAGCCACCGCAGCCGCAGAAACCGGTCGTAGGTGGGCAGCTGCGCTTCGGGCAAGAGCGACACTCTTTGCTGGACCGTCGGGTCCTGTTGGTACGCCAGGGCCTGTCTGGCTTGGACGCTGGCCTGTTCGATCTCTGCTTTGCTAAGCTGGAGGTTCAGCAGGTCGTCGAGCAGAAATCCCCACAGCTGCAAGCGCTGCATCGGCCACGGCCTGGTTCGGGCCTGGCTAGCATGAAGGCCACGCAAGGGCGAAGGACTCAGCACGGCGCCGCCTGCCCGGTCACGCCGCAAACGCCAAGTCAGCACGCCGCCGTTGCTGAGACACAGCTGCATGAAACGCCCGTCTGTGCTCAGCTCTACGCGACGTACTCGGCCACGCAGCAGCTGAGCTTCCTCCTCCAAACCCATTTTCTCTTCCTCCTCCTCTATCTCTGCTAGGGGTTGCTGGACTGGCTCCGGCCGGCTCGCCAACGGGCGCGCTGGTTCTAGCGCCCCGACAGCAGCGGCAGCAGCTATGTCTTTGTGCTTGGCTTCTGCTGCATGTTTCCTGTCCTGGCCTGCTGCTTCTCTTTCCAGCGGCTGCTCCATGCGAGACAAGAGCTGCTCCACTTGATCATCCTCCACCTCTGCCTTTCCTTCTCCCTTGCCTCCTTCCGCAAAGAGCTGGGCCACTTCCCCATCCACCTCTCCAGCTTTTCCTTCCCCATTCCACTGGGCCTGTTCCTTTCCTTCTGCCAACAGATTGGCCACTTCATCGATATGTCCAGCTTCTCCCTCCTCTTGGCCCTCTGCCTGTTCGTTTCCTTCTGCCAGGAGCGGTGCCACTTCATCATCGATCTCTCCACCTTCTCCTTCCCCATGCTCTTCTGCCGGCTCATTTTCGTTTGCTCCTGCCAACAGCGACAATTCTTCTTCAGCATCGATCTCCGCCTTGCCTTCCGCCCTGCCTTCTGCCTGGCTTGCTTTGTCTCCGTGTCCTTCGTCTGCGAACACCAAGCTGTCCTCCTTCTCCTCTGGGACAACTTCGTCGTCGCCTTCTGCCAGCGGCTGCTCTTCTTGCGCGCTCTCTTTGTTTTTTCCTGCCTTCCCTTCCGTGTGCAGGCGCCGCAACACATCATCGCCTTCAACTCCTCCTTTCTCTTCCCTCTCGAGATGGCGATTCAACAAATCACCGTTTTCATCTCCTACTTTCACTTCCCTCTCGAGTTGGCGGTTCATCATCTGCCGAGATAGATCGCCATCTTGAATCTTTACTCCGTACTCCCGTCCTCCCACCACGCCCACCCCCACGTTTTGTGCGCGCAGTAACTTACGCTCCTCCCTCCTTTTCTCGCGAGCCTGCTGGTGTGCCGCAGTGAGGAGCAGTTCTCGCCAGGCGTGGCCGGCCAGAGAGATGTCGCAGAGCTTCAGCCGCTCGGGCAGGTTCCACAACTCCAGCGCGTTGTCGGACAGCACCACCAGCATGTTCTTGTCGGGAGGCACCAGGGCTAGCTGCAGCACTGCACCGCGCTCGGTCCCATTCTGCGCTGTGCGGCAGCTCGCGGAGAAACGCCTGGAGCGAGCCTGCGCGGACTGTCCCTTCTTGACCTCTTTCCGTTCGCTGTAGCGCCGCAGCACCTCACGAGCGTCCATCATCCGCAGCAGACCTTGCGTCGAGCCCTTTATTTTCTTTCTGCGCAGCTTGTAGAGGTACACCAAGCCACTAAGGCAACCCACCACCAGCAGCAGCCCAGCAGGACGGTGCACACACACCACCTGCACGACGTCGTCCTGGAGTTGGAAGCTGATGCGAAGGCGCCCGCCCAGCACGTCCCACATCCGCACAGTGCGAGCTGACCAGGACACCGCCAGGGGAGGGAGCATTTTCCCGAACCAGCGCTTGGCGCGGCGGCTGCGCAAGATGCGGCCTCCTGCCAACGCCAGGCCGCGCACAGACGACTGGTGCCGGTTGGACAGCACGACGCGCTGCACCGTGAAGTAGGGCAGCAAGTGGTCCAGCAAGTAGCCCGAGGAGCTGGCCCCGGAGCGCACCGGACCGTCCACCTTGATGCGTGTGCTGTGGTGGAAGTGGTGCGGGATGTTGAGCGAGTCTAGCCGGTACAGCGTCACGCGCCCAGTCGCATCGCCGCACACCGCAAAGCGACTCTGCGGTGTGACTGCCATGCAGGTCAGGGCGGGCCAGCGGTAGGCCTGTGAACCGTGCGCCACCCTGTCCTGCTCGGTCGAGACGAACACCACTTGTCCCCCGTCCAAGCAGATTTGCATCGTGCCGTCAGAGGACGCAGTCAAGACGAAATCGTACAACGGCCCCGCCTTCTGCTGCTCGGGGCTGTGCTGTGCAGGCATAGCAGGTTCGGCATTGTTTTTGGCGTGTTTGCTCTCATTGTTTGCAGCGTGTTTGCTCTCTTTTTTGTCACCGTGTTGGCTCTGCGCCGGTCCGGACAGCGCGCGCTGCTGCTCTGTCGGCGACTCCAGCTGCTGCTGCGGGAACAGGCCGCGCAGCTCGTGCGCCCAGCTGATCGGACAGCGCTTGCTCACCACCACCACTGCGTTGATCGCGCCCGCGTGATAGCCCGGCATGGTGATCCTGCGAGGCTCTGCCTGACTCGGCCTGTCTCCGCTCACACTGGCCCGCCCTAACTGCCAGAGCTCTAGCGTGCCATCCGACCAGCCCACCGCGACCAAGCCGCGTTTGGACGAGGAGATGGCAGACACACAGCGCGTGGGGCCTGCGCTTGTTTGGGCGGGGGAGCGAAGCGAGCCAAGCGAGACACTGGCCAAGCAGTCCAACGCACAGACGGACGCTGTCGATTTCTGTTCCAAACTTGGCAGGTCGTTCCCCGCCTTGTGCTCAGGCAGGGCGGAAAGGTTCCCGTGCTTTGCTTCTACAAGCTCTGGCTCAGCATCAAGGGACTTATTCTCTGCCCGTTTCTTCTTTTCCTCTTTTTTGCCAACGTCAGCCAACTTCTCTTGCTCACTGCCTATTGCAGGCTGGTCGCTGGCCGCGAGCAACAGCGCCCTCGTTGACCGGAACAACAAAAAACGCGCAGGAAGACCGTCTCGGACTCTCAGAGCATGAGACACAGGCACACGGTACGTGTCGTTGATGTAAACATCCGCGGCCCCCAAGTAGCCGAAGACTCGTTTCCTGCGTTCGACTAACATGGCGTCGAACTTGTCCAGTTTGCCGGTGGGTCCGCCCTCTACTTGATCCTCAGGAGCCACAGGCGCCTGCTCCAACGTCTCGCTGGAGATGGCAAACAAGTCCTCCAGCGCTTTCGCTGCCAACGATCTGGTGTAGGCCACGAACCGAATCGCGTCTCGCGGAGGCGTGTTGAAGTCTCGCAGCCACTCGCGCGTGCACCACTCACCCGCTTCCGACAGCACGGGCGCGTCATCCAATCGCTTCTCGATCTGCTTCTGGTGTTTCCGATGTGCGCGCCGTAAGCCTGATTTATGCTCCATAGCCACCTCTGCCACCACCTCCAGCGCACCCTCTTCCTCCTGCTTCTGCTTCTTCCTTCGCTTCTCTTGGTAGAAATACGACGCCGTGGCATCTGCGAAGGCCTTTTCACAGCTGGCTGGGGTGAGCAGGTCGTACATGAAGGGCAGCGTCTCTGTCACCTCCTTCCATGTGTGGTAGCCGATGAAGAGTAAGGCCACAAACAGAATCAAGACCACACACCAACCCATGACCACGTTGGACGTGGAAGCGTGGGGCACCTGCTCTGTCAAGAAGATGGTTCCTACCAAGAGCACCACCACCTCTGCCGAAAGCGCCGTAGTCTCCAGCGTGTTGAGCAACTGCTCGGAGAAAGGGGAGAAAGCGCGCTGCAGCTGCAAGGAAACCAGCAGCACGAAGAAAGCAAGCATCACTTGATTGAACTTGTCCTCGTCTCCAGTGAAGAACACAAACACCCACACCAAGGCCGACTTGCGGATCAATATGACGAACTCCCACATCCAGTACTCGCGTGTGTACTTGAGGTGGTAGTAGCCGAAACGCGCCTTGTTTTTCGGCAGGTGCAACTGGTGGCTCCAGCTCAAGTACCACAGATACAAGAACAAGAGCAGCGGCATCAGCACACCCCACAGCAGAGTGAAAAGTACAGCCCAACCTGACAGAACGCGGTGTTCAGGCGAGCCGCAGGTGATGTCTGGGTTCACAATTAACACCCGCTGCTCTCCGATCAGGTTGGTGCATGCGAAGAGCTCCAAGTTGCGCGTGAGCAGCGGCAGGTGAGAAAACATCAGCATCATCACCAACGCGTTCAAGGTCGAATTTTCCACCTGTCGAGCTCGACGCTCAGCCCTTTGCAAGGCTAACGCGCGCGCTAAGTCTGCATTCCAGGCTTTTCGTCCAGCTTTGGAAACGTGCACGTCTGCATCGTTGGCTGCCGCATATTGTGCGGCCATCTCTTCGGCTTCAGTCAGATAGATGGTCTCCACAATCGACGAGATCTGATGCCGGTATACTTCGAAATCACCGTCAGACTCTCGCGTCTCTTTGCTGCCCCCAGCCCCGTCGCGCATGACGTATTGGTTCAACAGGAACGGTCGGAAAGAAGGGAGGAAGAGCCATGGAGTCGCATTATCCAGATTCTCATAGCGAGGGCGGGGCAGGACACGCAGACGGTCTGGTTCCAGCAGCTTAGCTTTCTGCTGTGCTTTCTGTTCTGCGTCTGCGTCTTCGTCTCCTCCCTCTTCAGCCCCGTCCTCCTCTTCGTTTTCCTCGTCGATGGGCTGTCCCAACACCTCTGCTTCTCCCTTGCGTTCCGCAGTTGGTAAGCGCTTGACGGAGCTCTCTGGAGTTGGAGACGGAGTGACGCTGACCTTGATGCCCATCGCAGCCAGATTGAAATACGCAGCATTCGCCTGCGAAGGGTTGACATCCCCAAACTCTACCGCTTGTAGGGTTTGAAGATTCAAACTGACGTCGCGGGAAGGAAGTGCGGGCATAGAGTGAGAATTCGCACTGACATTGCGGGAAAGAAGAGCAGGCGATTCCTGACCAGAACGAATGCCGTTCTTGCCCGAGTGGTCGGGATCGTATTTGAGGGGAGGAGGAGGCGGAGAGGGAGGGGGAGGCGGAGGAGGTGGTGGTGTATTCAAGTCATCGGACTTATTGCTCCTGCTGCTTCTGTTGCTGGCATGTTTGCTGTCGTCGCCGCCAAGTTGTTGATGTTGCTGTTTTTGGTCCAGCTGCTCCACATTGTGCCTTATTTCCAGATCCTCGTCGGTGGCGCGCAGCTCACTGTCCTCTCTCTCTCCGTCTTGCTTGCCTTCCAGTCGTCGCGCTTTCTCCTCTTCCGGCCTCTGCAGTAGTTCAGCTTCCGAATAATCCTCCTCGCGGTTCGCCTCTTCCTCTCCTGCATCAAGCTCCTCATGATCCAACACAGCCATACGCTGTCCCTCCTCTTCTCGAAGCAACATTTGCTGCAAGCTCAGCCAATCTTGTTTCTCCATACTATCGCCTCCTCGAGCATCCACGAACTTGGGAGGGGGAACGCTACCGATGTTGCTAGGGGGAACAAATGCTGCCTCTCCTACTTGCTCTTCTTGATCGATGGGGATGCCTAAGCCGTCCACACCCAGTTCACTTGTTGGTTTGTCGGAGCTCGGGGCGAGAGTCAGTGCAACGCGCTCCGGCACGCTCTTGCGGCAGCGGCAGAGACGAGTGAAGAAGAGAAAGACCACGATCACGAAACTGGTCAATGTCATGAACAGGATCACCACCAACTGTAGGATGTACTTGAAAGTACGAAGAGAAAACACCAAGACTTCCAAAGAGAGGTCCCAAATCTGGTAATAAACTTTCTTATCTTCAAACCTACCTTGTCCCTTCCTTTTATATGCATCTGCGTCACCTTCTAAGAACTTTTGGCGTGCCTGTATCGCTCGTATCTCATGACGGAGACGATGTTTATTTGCTAGCAGGTCCAGGGCGCAGAACGCACCCAACAGGAAACATAGCACCAAAGGCGTGAGCTGCAGCAGCAGGTAAGTCCCTTGAAAAGTGATTGCAACCTGACACTCAGGCTGGACTAGGTCGATATTGATGTTCAAGAAGCGCAGGAGTTCCAGAAAGTCCAAGACAATTTGTGGCCACTTGATGGAAAAGAACTTAAACGCAACGGCCGTGGCCACGTAGTTGACGAAAATGCGAGGAGCACCCAACCCTTTGATGAACGGTGCGATGAGGGCAAAGACGTAGAGCACACCAATCAGGCCGAGGATCATGAGGATGAGCACGAATGCGTCTACTGGAGGACACTTGGTGCACAGGATCCCATCTCTGAAGAACCCGACTTCACAGGTGCCGCACAGCAGGCCCTTGTAGCCAGTGCTGCATTGTCTGGCCTCCACTGGTCCCCCCAGACAAGAACTGGGAGGGGAGCATTTCTTGAAGTCCACCAGCCCATCCGCCGCTACTTTGTAGAAGCCGACCCGCGGGAACGGCTGGATCTGGGTGGTGTAGTCGACAGGGGAGACCGAACCAGGGCAGATGGCGCCGGCGGAGCAGGGCGTGCAGCACAGAGTACACTGCTGGCGGGCCACACTGTCTAAGTCCGAGTAGAAGCCTGGCTTGCAGGAGCAGTTGCTTTCCAGCCAGGCCCCGCTCGTGGGTGCCGCCGGGACGGGTTGCTCGAAGCTCTCTGCGTTGCCCGGATCCAGCGAAGTCAGAAAGAAGGGGCTTTGGGTTGTGCTGTGGGGCGGGCACGGGACGGTCTCAGCCTGGCCAGACAGCGCTTGGAACGTACCCGTGGGCGCTACCAGGCACTCCGTCAGGCCCTGCGAAGGCGCGTACGTGCCCGGCGCACAGGGCGCACACTTGACCGTGTAGTGCGGCGATGCTTTGCCCGGAAGGCACGACTCGAACAAGAAAGGGATGCCGGCAATTTTTTCGGACACGCCGTGGAAGTGTACCCCGTTGAAGGTGACGGCGATCTCCCACTCGTCCGCCCAGTCGCGTGGTGGCGTGACGCAGCTCATGCCCTGGCTCGGGTCCGCAGCCAGCACGGCAGGCGCCAGAGCGTCCCCGTTCACGTCCGAGGGCAGACTTTTCTGAGTAAACTCGCCAGCATTCAGCTTCTCCAACTCTTCCCTGGCCATGAACAAACACGCCACCTTGGAGGCAGAGCTGCCAGAATTGAATCGGCCTGGCAAACGAAAGAAATCACTTCCAGTTACAGTCACGACCACACCTCCCGCGGACTCGCCTGATGGCGGTCGCACCTGGGTGAGGAACGGTGCTGTGTAGAAGAGGAACAGACCGCCGCCTCCTCCCAGGCCGGGCTCCCGGAAGTCGCGCGCGTTGAGTGAGACCTCCACTGTGGCGATAGAGGGCTGGAAGTAGGGCGTGGCGCACTCTAGCTCCGTCTCGGAAATCGCCTCGCACAAGCGCAATTCTTCCTGCACGTCTGCGTTGGCAGTCATCATGCGTCTTCCTTCTGCGCCGGCGTCGACCTCCGTGCGGAAAAGAGCAATAATGGGAACTGGATGGTCCAGGGCCAGCGCCTGTCCGAAGCCCTGGCCCACGATTCGGACCTCGGCGTTGCTCTTGGCAGGCGCGCTTGCAGGCGAAATGTACTCGATAGAGTAACCCTCTGGGGAATCGTCGTAGCGCGAGATGTCCCCACCCGCGTTCGGTTTGGAGCCGTAGACATATTGCTGTCCGTTGAAGGCCGCGCCCAGTCTCCAGCGGTCACCTGGTCGCGTCTCACGCCCCCACAAGGTCGCGCCTAGGTCCAGCTCCAGCTGCACAGCGAACTGCTGCTTGCAGCCGCTAATAGTGCACAAGCGCAACATCGGCACCACCGACTCAGAAATCAGGTTGGCCCAGGGGAAGTAGAACGGCACCGTGTTCTCAAACGGGTACACGTCGTTGACTGCGTTCCCAAACCACCGCAGCCCCCTGGTCTCGAACACGTGGCGATAGCCCAGTGAGCCTGAAGAAGAGCCGGAAGAGTTTCCGTTCTGTGTGAATTCGAGCGTGAGGATGGACTCGGCAGTTTGCAACAGGATGGGCCGGTCGAGAGTGAGGCGCCACCATGCGTTGCTCGGCAGGGTCGTGCCGTCCAAGTCCCTGGGCCTGTACACAAAGTTCGGCTGCGGGGCATAAAACTCGAAAGTGTTCGAAAACTCGTTGCGGACAGGCGAAAACCCTTGGAAAGCCGCGACAGCGAACTGCTTGATAATACCAGAAGGAGGGGTCAGCACAAAAACCTCCAGCGCCACGATGGCTTCGTCGGGTATGAGGCCAACTGCGGCCATTTCTTCGGGCAGGTACTGTGCATGGTACTTGATGGTGTAGCTCGACGTGGAGAGAGGAAAACCCGGCCCTGAGCGCGCTCCGGCTTCTGGGTAAAGCGCGACCACGTCCAGGAACGACAAGGGCGTAGCGGGCAGGCCCTGAGATAACTTACTAGCAGTCTTCAAGACAGGATTTGCCAGCAGCTCAGCTGACACAACCAGTTCGCTGGAGTTCCAGAAGTTCTGTCCCAGGATCGTCAGCAGTGTTTTGCTGCCTGCAGTCAGGAAAGGGGGAGCCACCAGCCGCGGATGGAAGTTGAAGATCTCAGGTGGCTTGTAGAAGTAGAAACTGGAATCTAGCGGGCCGGCCACACCACACATAGTCAGCACGAGTTTTTCAGCGGTGGGCACGGTGGGTGTGCCACAAATGAGTGTGTTGCTGTCCAAGACGGTGGTGGAGGAGGCGGTGTACAAGCCGAACGTGCAGACCATCGGCTCGACAAAGTTGACGCCCGTCACGGTGACGGAGGTGCCTCCCGTCATAGGACCAGACCGCGGCCAGAAGTTGGATATGGACTGTCCATCTCGAATGCGAGGGATAGTTCTCACTCTCACCGTGTCCAGCGCCCACGTGCCCCGGTCGTCCAGCGCCTGTCCTTCGATTGGAGCTTGCACCCAGCGGATCTGTGTGGTGGCGGTGCGGGCGACTGGCGGCAGAGGAACTGACTGTTCCGCCCAGGTAGGAGAGTCCTCCAGACCCGTGAAGTGCAGTGTGGTCAGCGTGTCCCAGTGGTTGCCCCCGTCCACGCTGTACTCCAGCTGCACCAGCGGCACACT
>WBZZ01006255.1:62500-67500 GCA_019918135.1 Paulinella micropora
TCTGGGCCCTGTCGCCAGTTCGATTCCCGTCGGTGCCACCAGTATTTTCATTGAACATACCGATCCGTCTGGACCAGTATTTTCATTGAACATACCGGCCCGTCTGAAGTGTTGGAACTGCCCTTGCGGGGGTGTCATTAGAGCTTATCGTCAATTCTTCGTACTCCCCTCACGGGTGAGACGATGGAGGCGCATGTGCAGAAATGCATCAGCCATTGACAGAGAAGCACTATTAAACATGTATGTATGATTGTATGTATGTATGTCTGTATGTCTGTATGTGTGCATGTATCTGCCCAAGCAGGGTGGGGAACCCTGGTCCAGCACATACTACATACATACATAATTACCTGCATAATTACCTGCATAATTACCTACATTATTACCTACATTATTACCTACATTATTACCTACATTATTACCTACATTATTACCTACATTAGTGGCACCGCGATAGCCCAGTGGTTAAGGTCTACCATCTGGGACCTGTCGCCAGTTCGATTCCCGTCGGTGCCAGTATTTTCAAAGGATATTTTCTTTGAAAGTATTGGTCTGTCTGGAAGGCTTGGAGCTGCCTTGCGGGGGTGTCAGTAGAGCCTATCGTCAAATCTTCGTACTCCCCTCGCGGGTGAGACGATGGAGGCACATGTGCAGAAATGCATTCGCCATTGACTGAGAAGCACTATTACCTACATTACTACCTCATTATTACCTACATTATTACCTACATCATTACCTACATCATTACATACATCATTACACACATCATTACATACATCATTACATTATCATTACATTATCATTACATTACATTACATTACATTACATTACATACATACATACATACATACATACATACATACATACATACATACATACATGTATAGCATTACCTTTCTGGCCAGCGACGGTGACGTACCACACATGCGCCGTACCCATACCTGCAACCGTCCTGCAGTCAGAATATTAAAGGAACAGTAGTAGTCTATCTATCTATCTATCTATCTATCTATCTATCTATCTATCTATCTATCTATCTATCTATCTATCTATCTATCTATCTATCTATCTATCTATCGTAGTAGTAGTAGTAGTAGTAGTAG
The DNA here is from genome assembly GCA_019918135.1 of Paulinella micropora. Classification (NCBI taxonomy): domain Eukaryota; phylum Cercozoa; class Imbricatea; order Euglyphida; family Paulinellidae; genus Paulinella; species Paulinella micropora. Next base: position 63,604 of record WBZZ01006255.1, read on the forward strand.
TAGTAGTAGTAGTAGTAGTAAAGGCAGTAGTAGTAGTAAAGGTAGTAGTAGTAGTAGTAGTAGTGGTAGTAGTAGTAGTAGTAGTAGTAGTAGTAGTAGTAGTAGTAGTAGTAGTAGTAGTAGGAAAGGTAGTTGTAGTAGTAGTAGCAGTAGCAGTAGTAGTAGTAGTAGTAGTAGTAGTAGTAAAGGTCGTAGTAGTAGTAGTAGTAGTAGTAGTAGTAAAGGTAGTAGTAGTAGTAGTAGTAGTAGTAGTAGTAGTAGTAGTAGTAGTAGTAGTACTACTACTAGCAGTAGTAGTAGTAGTAGTAAAGGTAGTAGTAGTAATAGTAGTAGTAGTAGTAGTAGTAGTAGTAGTAGTAGTAGTAAAGGTAGTAGTAGTAGTAGTAGTAGTAGTAGTAGTAGTAGTAGTAGTAAAGGTAGTAGTAAAGGTAGTAGTAGTAGTAGTAGTAGTAGTAGTAGTAGTAGTAGTAAAGGTAGTAGTAGTAAAGGTAGAAGTAGTAAAGGTAGTAGTAGTAGTAGTAGTAGTAGTAGTAGTAGTAAAGGTAGTAGTAGTAGTAGTGGTAGTAGTAGTAGTAGTAGTAGTAGTGGTAGTAGTAAAGGTAGTAGTAGTAGTAGTAGTAGTAGTAGTAGTAGTAAAGGTAGTAGTAGTAGTAAAGGTAGTAGTAGTAGTAGTAGTAATAGTAGTAGTAGTAGTAGTAGTAGTAGTAGTAGTAGTAGTAGTAGTAAGTAGTAGTAAAAGTAGTAGTAGTAGTAGAGGTAGTAGTAGTAGTAGTAGAAGTAGTAGTAGTAGTAGTAGTAGTAGTATATTAACTAATACTAATCTATACTAACCTGCATCTGATCTGGGTGTGCGCTATCGTCACGTTGCAGTCCGTCGCCACGTAGGGCCCGAAGCCACTACTACCGTCCCTACAGACCCATACATACATACATACATACATACATACATACATACATACATACATCATAGATACCCATACTGTGCTGAGACGCCTACGCCCAGAGCTGTCCAGAGGGGATACGACGAGATCGGGCCCAGATTCACACCGTCTGCCAAGCCACGAAAGTCGTATCTATCTATCTAGCTATCTATCTATCTATCTATCTATCTATCTATCTATCTATCTATCTATCTATCTATCTATCTATCTATCTATCTATTTATCTATCTATCTCGTCTGATCCCAGATTCACACCGTCTGCCATTCCACATGCCGTTTCGTGTCCTCATGGCGTGCTTTGTCATGTCATGTTCTGTTACTCTATGCATTGCTATGTTATGCTATGCCACGCAAGGACATGTTATGTAACGTTATGTAATCTAACGCGTAAGTAGATAGGTATGTAAGTACGTATAGATAGACAGATAGAGAGACAGATAGACAGATAGATAGATAGATAGATAGATAGATAGATAGATGGATGGATGGATAGATAGATATATAGATAGAATATAGATAGATAGATAGATAGATAGATAGACCCGTCATATCTTAAGCTAACCACTGAAAGGGCTAGGGCCAGGATTAGGGTGTATGCATGTATGTATGTATGTATCGTACCCAAGGTGACTACTGTACCGCCGCTGGTTTGTAGCGGGTTAGAACTAGCAGAAAACACAGAAACCTATACCTCAACGCACACTCACTCACTCACTGCATACATACATTACATACATATATAAACACATACATACATACATACATACATACATACATACACACACAGACCTGGCAGTGATGGTCGGGGGAGCATAGGACACAGTGTGTGCTGTGTCTGCAGCAGCCTGGGAAGACACACTCACGTGCACCAGATGACCGGACCTATGTATGTATGTATGCATGTATGTATGTATGTATGTATGTATGTACGTACGTACGTATATTCGTATGTACGTATGTATATATGCATGTGTGTATGTATGTATGTATATATGTATGCATCTATGTATGTATGTATGTACGTATGTACGTATGTATGTATGTATGTATGTACGTACGTACGTATATTCGTATGTATATATGTATATAAGTATGTATGTATGTATGTATGTATGTATGTATGTATGTATGTACGTACGTATATTCGTATGTACGTATGTACGTATGTATATATGTATGTATGTATGTATGTATGTATGTATGTATGTACGTATATTCGTATGTACGTATGTATGTATGTATGTATGTACGTATATTCGTATGTACGTATGCACGTATGTATGAATGTATGTATGTATGTATGTATGTATGTACGTACGTACGTATATTCGTATGTACGCACGTACGTATGTATGTATGTATGTATGTATGTATGTATGTATGGACCCCACGCCGATGGGTGCCTGGCAGCGAATTCGGATGTCTGCATCGGTCACCTGTATGTATGTGTGTTGTATCTATTTCCAGAGGTTTCTAGTTCTTAAGTACAATGAGCAATGACTGCCAGCCCTTGCTTCTCAGCTCATACGTGGGCCCCAAGACCTGTGTCCTGGCTGATTAGAAAGCTCTTCACGGGAGCTTGCAAATGAACCACAACGCAAGCAACGATAAGAAGCATCGGCTGAGAATGAAGCGCTTGAATGTAGTGCTACTTGTTGTCAAGAACTAGGACACATCTCATGTGCATATATTTCCTGCTTCTCCTGTTGCACCTTCCACAGCTCATGCCACACGCGGATGGCATTCTATGTGTACGTATACGTATGTTAGGCATTCTATGTGTACGTATATGTATCTTATGTGCCAACCTTTTGCAGTTTCTCGACTTGTATATGTATTTACATTCTTGTATGTCATATATGTGACGAGAGCTGAGCGGCCAACACCAAGTACAATTTGCATGTATGTATGCATGTATGTATGTATGTATGTATGTGTGTATGTAGGTATGTAGGTATGTATGTATTGCCGTAAAGCAGGACTGTGTCGCGTATTCTGATGTTAGAGGGACAGATAGTTAGATAGATAGCTAGATAGATAGTGGTGACAGATAGTGTGCGATGTACGTTACGCATGTTCTGTGCGTCGTGTGCGTACTGTTATGAGAAGTTCCTATTTCTTAAGTACAACGAACAATGACTTCAAGCGCTTTGATCTCAGTCAGTTTTTGCATCTACAACCTGTGTTGTGGCTCATTAGAAAGCTCTTGAAGAGAGCTTTCAAATGAGCCACTACACAAGCCGCAAAGATCAGAACCGGCTGAGAACGAAACGTTTGAAGTCATTGCTCATTGTGGTTAAGTACAGGGAACTTCTCAGGTCTTGTACCTGGCAGCCCGTGGCCACGAGCTCTGAGCGCGTCGGTCCCAGTGTGACGTTGATGAGCTGTGGGCCATAGAGCGGTCCAAACGAACTGCCATAGATGGTGATGTATTGTCCTATTCCATCGGTTTTTTTGTTTGAGTTGTCGGTGACACCGCTGACTACGGGAGAGGCGTAGCGCGACGGGCTGCTGAAGATGGCGGAGCTCTGGTTCGCGATGTCCAGCTGCCAGCGCGTGATCACGCCCGCACCCTCCACCGTGCTGCACGCCACGGAGCTGTGACTGGACACATAGCTGCAGCTGCCGGAGGTGTAAGCAAACGGGCTGGCTGTGACCGAGTACGTCATGGACAACCAGCCTTGGCTCAGCAGCGTGGCAGCCAGCGACGACGGGCCTGGCGGAGGAAAGTATGGTATAGCATAGTTCTAGTCTAGACTAGTCTAGTCCTAGTCCTAGTCCTAGTCCTAGTCTAGTCTAGTCTAGTCTAGTCTAGGTGGGGGGTAATAACCCTGCCCTAAGCTTAGACCTGTATATCTCCAAAATGGTTGCCCTACTTTTCTCCTGTGTTGTGTGTCTAGCACAAAAGTCAAACCTTTCAGCTAAACGTGTTGCTAGCTTAACCCCTTCCCCTACT
>WBZZ01006255.1:117500-127500 GCA_019918135.1 Paulinella micropora
GCCTTGCAAGTCTCCTTCAACCAGCAGCAGTGGACAACACAACTCAACGTAACCTACACGTATGCGCCTTACGTCTCCAACTTGCTGGCGTATCCACCCACAGCTCGTGCATCAGGTATGCTATGAGAAGTTCCTAGTTCTTAACTACAATGAGCAATGATTTCAAGTGCTTCGATCTCAGCGAATGCTGGTTGCTGTCGCTTCTGCAGTGGCTTGTTTGAAAGCTCTCGTCAAGAGCTTACTAATGAGCTAAGATACAGATTCTGGACACCAGTATTGACTGAGAACCAAGCGTTTAAAGTCGTTGCTCATTGCACTTAATAACTAGGAACTTCTCATGTTATTCATTTTCATGTTACGTTCTGTTACGTTCTGTTACGTTCTGTTATGTTATGTCATGTTATTTTACGTTAGGTGGAACTTACGTCACCATAGCTGGCTCGAACTTCACCGTCGGACCGGATAGGTATGTATGCATGCATGTATGTATGTATGAAAGCCAGCTTTTTTCATGTATGTATGTATATGTATAAAGCCAGCTTTTCACGGCTCTCCCTCTTCTGCTTCCTCCTCCCCTCTCCACCTCCAGTATTAGGTATGTTTGTATGCATATATATATAATATATATATATATATATGTGTGTGTGTGTGTGTGTGTTATGTATGTAAGTATGTATGTAAGTATGTATGTATGTATGTATGTATGTATGTATGTGTGTATGTATGTGTGTGTGTGTGAAAGCCAGAATTCACGGCTGCTTTGCTTGGCGCTAGGTATGTGTTCTGTCGGTTCTTCACCACGTTGGGCGCGCAAGACGTCCACGGCCACTGGCTGGTTCCTGGAACATCCCTGGCTTGTAAGACTCCTGTGCTGACAACCGTCTCAGGCTCCTTAAGGACGATCTTCTTCACCGTTGCGACCAACGGCCAGGAGTTCAACGACAAGGAAACCGCACTCAACGAGTCCACATGTCCACAGAATTGCCTGACCGCCTACCCTCCTGCTGTGCTGGAGACGGTCTGGCCGCGCCTGCTGGCGCACGGAAGTCAGCACGCCTTCACCGTAACAACCCATTCCATCTGCCGACTATCTTCTAGCTACCTACCTATTCTATCTACCTGTTATATCGGTTCTACCTACCTCGCGAAATCTTGCACATGTAGTGATGTAGTGATGAAAAATACTACTACTACTACTACTACTACTACTACTACTACTACTACTACTACTACTACTACTACTACTACTACTATACTACTACTACTACTACTATTACTACTACTACTACTACTACTACTACTACTACTACTACTCCTACTACTACTACTCCTACTACTACTTCTACTGGTGGTTTGTGCAGGTAACGGGACGGTTCTTTGACGCGACTGAGAGCTCTCCTACACTGTGCCTGCGTGCAGCTGCCAACAACCAAACCACCTACGCCAACTGCACAAGGCAGCCACTTGCTTACTTACTAACCTACTTAACTTACTTACTTACTTACTTACTTACTTACTTACTTACTTACTATCTATCTATCTATCTATCTATCTATCTATCTATCTATCTATCTATCTATATCTATCTACGTTCCATGTCCTACCTAACTCCTACCTTCCCACCTGTATCATATAGTATGTATGTATAAAGGATGAATGCCCGCACCGCCGTCTGCCCGCCTCCTGCCTGGTCGTCCTTGCCGGAGGGGCATATCCTGCTGGCGCTGTCGGTGGACCCGCCGGGGCCTGACCAAGTAAGTAAGTCAGTAAGACACAGTGTATGTATGTATGTATGTATGTATGTATGCATGTATGGATGTATGTACGCATGTATGTAGGTGTTCGGGCCTGCGCTGAGCGTGCTGGTCTACAGCGCGAGTCCGGACACACTGCACCCGGCGCCGCAGAACCTGCTCGCCAACACCTCACAAGAGCTGCGCTTCACGGTACCTACCTACCTACCTACCTATCTACCTACCTATCTACCTACCTATCTATCTATCTATCTACCTACCTACCTACTTATCTATCTATCTATATCTATCTATCTATCTATCTATCTATCTATCCATATGTACGAGTGCATGTGTATGTTATGTCTGTATGCATGTATGATATCCACGATCTTGGACAGATTGGGAGCGGTGTTGCCCGTTTGCAGCATGTGCACTCCCTACATGCATAGACACGGACAGACAGACGTACATACGAAAACATACTTAGGTGAAGGTGCCGGAATTTGCGGCGGCGCGCGGCTTTCTGCCGGCTTCTGCGCTGCGGCCCGAACTTACGCTCGGAAATAACGGCTCGATTTTCACGGGCAGCGGACGGCTGTCCTGGATGGAGCTATTGCCAATCCACCTGCAGGGTGGACCGGTGGAGCTGGTAGAGGAAACGGTGGAGGTGGAGGTTGACGTGGCGGGCCTGCTTGCTTTGTCCCTGTCGAACGAGTCTGTCGTCACCACCTGTGCGGACTTGTGGTTCCTAGACGCGGACGGAACAACACTTCTGTCTACGTGGACAATCCCTGACACTTCTTCCATCTGCAAAATCACCTCGTCTACGGCCTTCTTCGTGAAAGTACCGCGTGTGTCCGCGAATTCGACCACTACCATTTATCTCTCTTACGCGCTCCCGTCCGGTCCGTCACAGCAAATCGGTAACCAATCCGCCGGTCCACCGCAGCAAATGGGTAATGAGTCCGCGCAGGCCAACCGGACAGAAATGGGGCCTCTTCCAGCAGCGTACGACAACCAGACGCGCTGGTCTGACTCGCCGTTCTTTGCGTTTGAGGCTCCCGGACTCAGTGCAAGGCAGCACGAGGTGTGGGGAAAGGCGGTCGGAATGCTGCCCGGGCCGGAAAGTGCACAGTTCAGTGCAGAGCTGCCTATGAACCAGACAGCCATGCCAGGCTGGTACTTCAGGGGAGAGCCTGCTTTCCAATCGGGGCTGCAGATGAGCGCAGGCCTCCCCCTGCTGCCAGACCACGACTTCATTGTCCAAGGTACGTACGTACGTATGCCTGTATGTATGTATGTATGTATGTTTGTATGTATGTGTATGTATATATGTATATATGTATGTATGTATGTACGTTTGTATGTATCCATGCATGCATGTATGTATGTATGTACGTGTGTCTGTATTTATCTGCATGTGTGTTTATGCGTTTATGTATGTACGTATGTACGTATGAATGCATGTACAGGAGAGTGGTGGATGGACGGCACCAGGACCACACATTTCCTGTACTGGTCCACCTCTCCGTCAGCCTTCTACCTGCCGCTCAGCGAGCCGTTACCGCTAGCCGGGGCTACGTACGAGGTGCTGCAGTGGGTGATGCCGACATGGATGGTGCATTTTCGCTCCAACATGGGCGGACCGCCCGGCGCGCTGCAGTCGAACATTCTGTTTTGCTCAGTCAAGCCTGCTCTCGGCACATCCGTACCCATGCGGCTCCGTCACTGGGGCAAGAACATCACTTTGGAAGCGTGCGGGAGCTCTGTCACATTTCAGTCATTGTCTTTCCCCTCCCACTCCTTTCTCTACCTCTCTGCTGGCAGCTATGATAGCAATGGAGATATCAATCGGACAGTTCCTAGTTTTGCCTGGCTATCTCTTCGTTCCCAAGCGAAGGCCATGCCTTTACAGGCTGGTCCCGTCGGTCCGTCAGATCGCTGGCAGGTCTGGCAGCTGGCCGTCAATCTCCTTTCCCATGAGTTAGAGAAACCAGCCAGCATTCACGCACGCTTTTCCTGGAACGGCCTGTCCGACTTCACCAGCCTGTCCTCTGGACAAGCGCTTGAGCTCCATGCCTTGCCTGAAATCGTGTCGGCCAGTCCTGGATGGGTGCCCTGGAACGCAGACGGGTCCATTGCCGTTACTATAACTGGACGCAATTTCCCGAAGGCCCCGTACGCTTGGGCTCGTATTGGGCCGGCCGGGCCTTCTCGTTGTCAGCAAGCAGAGGGCGATCCAAACATTTTGGTCTGTCCTGTTCTGTCGGTGGAAGAATCGCTGGTCGCTGCGTCGACTCGAGACGTGGTCTTTCTGTCCTTTGAGAGAGAACCGAGCTCGTGGTTCACGCTGAACCGCACGGGACTTGTCTACTACCTCATGGCTGAACGCACGAGCTCGTCCCCTTTCCTGCCATATGTCGATAACGTCACCGACACGGCGGACAGTACCTCGGGGCCTGTACTGGGAACAGGGCGGACATCGCCGTTTGAGTTCGACTACCAATACCGCTTCACCACCAGCGATGTGACGTACGGCTTCTTGCCGTTCGGCTGGCGATCGCAAAGTTACAATCGGACCCGCCTGGTTTTGTACCCGAGCGGATCGAACGACACTGAGGTGTTAGTTCCTATTATGGTGACGCTGGGCTCTGGCATGTGGGTTACGGCCCGATTCAGACTGCCTGCCAATCTGACCCTTGGCCAGCACAAGATTCAAGCTGGGTTTTTGGTGCGTCCGGATGGTGCGCCATGCGGCGAGAGCTCGTTCACAGGTGTTACTCTCAACGAGAGCTTGGCATGTCTGATTTATCTGTTCGAAGACAAGAGAATCTTGTATGTCTACTCTGCCCTTGATTGGACGATTTCACCTCACTCGGGACCGTTTCTGTCTTCGCGGCGCATTTCTGCTTCTACTGCTACCAATATCCGTGTGAGCGCCTCCACGTTCTCTCACGCCTTGATCGACCTAATTGAGCAGTCTGTTGAATTTGAACCAAAGGTCCGCTTTACCCAGTTACGTCCCTTGGATCGAGCTTGGGTCGCGGCCAAGGTATCTGCTTGGCCAAAAGCACTGCTGCCCTCGGGACAGGAGAAGGAAGTGGCCGCGAGTTTCCAACAGAGCACAGAGGTTTTCTCTGATGCGTTCCTGTCTGCCGAGTCTTCCCTCTTCGACACGCGCTTTGCCTACGGCGAGCTGACTTGGGCCGTCCCTGCGACAGAGCTCGCAAAACAGCTCGGCCTGCAGCGCGGGGCGTCCATCTTTGCCGTGGTGCTGTTTGTCGCCGCCAAGACACGACCCTTGCTGGACATGCGCTTGGAATATGCCTGGATCCAGCAAGCGGTAGAGCGAGGTCTGGCGACCACGAGGCCTGTGGCGGGCGCGAGCTGGCAGCAAGCATGGCACGCGCCATTTCTGACCAGCCAGCAACTCGCCAGCGGAAAACTCAGACTCGACTTGTCATCGCACTTGACTTGGGACGGCGCCTCGGATCTGCTGTTTCGTTGGTCACGGCGAGGCCAGGCACTGCCAGGACCTGCAACTGTCGATGCTATCCAGGCTAGACAGGCGTACCGCGCGATAAGTTACCTGCACATGCGGGGCGGCACGAGCAACCCGCACAGCCCGACCGCGTCTGCTGCGGTCGCTTACTGCCCGGCGCTCCAGCTCCTGCACAACTTGTCTCAGCTCGTTGTGCGGCCTGTTGAGGTGCCGGGCGGTGACCGTGGGATCGACTATGTGCTCTCGGTGTCGCTCAATGACGGGCTGAGCTGGGAGGGCACAGACGTCGCGGACAGTACTTGGATCTACTCGGTTTACTCGCAATCGGTCTCTCTCTTGAGGACGGAGCCCGATGCGATCGTCCGAACGGAATCACCGCAGGTCAAGATCTTCGGTCAGTATTACGAACAGTTTTCCCCGCTAGACGCCTCCTCCATCCTGGTCAAGTGGGCCGTGGTCGCAGGTGGCTTCGCCTTCAATTTCTACAGCTCTGCCAAGCTGAAGTGCGTCCTGGATTGCCCCGACCAACAAAGCTCTTACCTGGAAACTGAGATTCCTTCTGTTCTCTTGGAGATCGATCAAGAGCCGGCATTTCTGTCCGCTACCTTGGACATCAGTCTGAACGGGCAGATCTACACACGACCGTTCCTGCCCTCCTCTCGCAAGTTTATACTACACAACGCGGTGTCGCTGCAGTCTGCTCAGCCATTGTCGGGACCTATGGCAGGAGGAAACGACATCACGATCGTGGGCAGCAACATACTGTACCGCCTCGATCAGATCGTCTGCGCGTTCGAGAGCCTGGGTAACGTCAGCAACAAAGACGGGTTTGTGTCGTCTGACACGGTCTCGACTGCGCGTGCCACCTTTCGCACACCAGACTCGCCCTTTTGTGAGAGCGACTGCGTCTTCAGCTGCAAACCGCCTGCGCACCCGGCTGGTCTGGTGCGTTTGACCGTCAGCACCAACGGGTTCCACTTCTACGGCGGCGACCCAGAGCTAAACTACGAGTACGAGCTGTGTGCGCTGGGCTACAAGTCGCCTGACTACCGAGCCCCGTGCTCGCCTTGCCTGGCCGGCACGCGCTCAGTGCAGAACGGGCGCACCTGTGACCGCTGTCCCCTCCATACATTCACCAGCTTACCTATAGCTAATACCAACTGCACCCCGTGTCCAGAACACTCCCTGACTTCCTTCCAGGGCGCCACCAACCTGTCCGACTGCCTCTGCTCCGGGCCTTCCGATTTCTCCCGAGGCTTCTACAAAATGAAACAAGACCTCAGTCCCTGTCTGCCTTGCCCCCCCAATGCGGAGTGCAGCGGCGGCTGGCACATACCCGCCCCTGTCCAAGGGTTCACCCGCCACCCGACTCTGCTGGACCAGATGGTGCAATGCAGTCCGGTGGAAGCTTGCCCAGGTGGCAGCGACTCTGGGTGTCTACCGGGGTACAACGCCGAGTACAGTTGCTCGGTCTGCGCTGAAGGTTACTATCGTTACAACGGACGCTGCTTGTCCTGCTTGCCCGATTTCCTGGGAATAGCACTTTCCCCTCTGCTACTAGCCCAAGTGGCCTTCTGGCTGCTGCTCATCTCTTTCTTCTACTTCCAGATGGAAGTCATGGTCAAGGTGGGGTCAATCGGCATTCTCTCCAGTTTCGTCGAGACAATCGTGCTAATTGGCTACTTCACACTCCAGTGGCCAGAGTTGTACATACACTTGTTCAACGGCTTCGCGCGTGCTTTGCCCTTCCTCTTCTACCCTGACTGGCTGTCTAGCGCGGCACTTGAGTGCTACTTCGGAGGTCTAGAGAGCCAGACCACAGACTCCATATGGTTCATGTCCGCCAAGCTCTGGTACGGGGCTACGCCACTCATCCCTTTGGCACAAGTTTGTGTCGTGGCGGTTCTATTTCTGCTGGATGTGTGTGCTGGCTGTCTGTGTGCGCCGGATGCAACGGAGATGTCGTCTGACAACTCGCGGAAGGGTAAGAGGAAAGAAGACGAAATCGACGAGCGCCTGGACCGGTCGGGGGCGCAGCGTGCCCGGGCCGCGAATGGGAAAACTGTCAGCTCCACTCACAATGCCAAGAGCAGGGCCGGTCCGTCCGGCGCGGATCACGCGGTGAGTCTGCCGGGCCGGCGCAGGGCCAGTTGGCACAATCCGGACAAAGATGGGCCGCAGGTTGTCCTGGCCAGTGCTGGCAACGCGATGGAGCTATCTCAGACACGCCTCACACCCGTCCAGCGCTTGATCAACACTGTGCTGGTCCTGAGTGCGCTGCAGTATACTTTTCTCTGGTCCAGCCTGTTTGCTCTCATCACGTGCACCGAGTTTGACACGGCGTATGTGCGCCCCTACCTGCCGTGCTTTCGCCAGTGGAGTTTGCAGCGACCGCTGTCTCTCCTCGCCGTGGTCTGGGCAGTGCTTTTGCTGGCTGCACCCTTGCCGGCCCTGCTCAGCGTCTCCACGGGCAAACACGGACACACCTTAGATCGGAAGTACTCCTGGTTGTTCAAGCGCTATCGTGCGGGAGCCCGGCGTTGGGAGCTGTTTGTGCTCCTGCGCAAGACGGTGCTTGTGTTCGGTGTGTCCGGCTTCTTTCCTTCCTACCCGGTGATCCAAGCCTTCCTGTTCGTGCTGACAATCTGCTTCTCGCTCTTCGTGCACGTTCACCAGGCGCCCTACAAGGCGCACCGCAACAACAGCCTGGAGACCTACTGCTACATGTTTATTCTCTTGCTCTTGTTCGTATCCGTCACCTTCTCCATGCCCGAGCTGGTGCAAAATCGAGCCACGATCCCCGTGGCGGACATGCTGTTTTACACTGGCCTGGCCTGCTTCGCCTTCGTCTTCTTCCCTCTGGTACGAGTCCCGCAAGAAGTCCAAACTCGCTGGCGCTTTCTGAGAGACAAGAGGGCTGCGTTGTTGGCACTCAAGCGAGTTACCGAGCAAAAGTTTCTCTTGGACAAAGAGGCGTCGGAGTGGACTTTGGCCGCCTATCGGAACACTGACTTCATCTTCATCCAGGCCGCCACTCGCTTAGCCATGAAGCCCACACGCGAGTTGATTCCGGACAGTCAGGTGAATTCCCTTCTGGTCAACCATTCTCTGTATCGCTCGCGGCTGGTCAAAGCTCAGAAAGCGATTGAGCTGCATTGGCGCAAGAGCCAGTCGCAACACTGGCAGAAGTTGCGATCGAGGCTGATTCGGCTATGCAAAAGCGAACTTGCTGACCTGCGCAGTCTTCAGCATGAAACAAACGAGGCGAAACACTCTCCCTTACCACCGCCTGGCTCACTCCTGCCAGCTCCTTCGGGACCGCTGGACGTTAATAACAATTACTCCTCCAGCTTCGGGATGCAATTCGCTGTGCCATCTCGCTCGCCTTCTCTAGAAGACGAAAAAAGAAACGTGCCCGAACGCAGTGTATCAGATATCGCCCAGCCGAGTCGCTCAGACATCTACAACCCAAGTGAGGTGGTGGTCCTCGAGTATAAAGTGGCAAATGACCAATCAGGACGAGGATCAGGTCAAGGATCAGGGCAAGAATCGGACATATCTGTGGGATCTTCGCTTTGCGAGTCTCAACCCAATATGGCGGGTCTGGTGCCTGGTGACGCGAAAAACTCTGTGGATAGCAGCTTACCCAGTGAAGATCTGCCTGAGAAGGACGGCGACGGTCCTGACGCTGAGCAGAAGATCGTGTCGCACGACCTCTCTCCTCGAGCTTCAAAGAGCCGCCTGCTTGCAGATTTGCCTCAAAAATCGTCCGCGGACATGAATAATATTACGCCTGATTCTCGGCGTGAAGAAGAGAAAGCTCCTCTACTGAATGGCTCGCAGGAGGCCCCTCCCCCGCCGCCCCCTCCTCCGCCTCCACCACCTCCCCCGCCCGACCACCAGCCTTCCGAGGGGAAACATAAGGAGTTGGTTTCTGCTGACCTGTCCCACGGCGATCCATCTGCGCGCCAGGCCAACCAAGTCATGGATGCGGCCGACAAGCCATCCGCGAGCCCCGGCCATGTCAGTGATGTGGCTGACATCCCGTCACGCTCTTCCCATGCCTCCCTCCCACGCCCGTCTGGCAACGCTGATGCCGAGAACGGCGTGGTCCCTTCTTCTACGGAACCAAAGAGACAGTCGCTGATTCTGAGCGCGGCCCGCAACAGTGTAGCGACTCCTGGACACTGGCAGAAAAACATGGCACAACAGTCGCCAGGCCCGGCCGGTCCGCAGCCGGAACAGCAAGCGCCTACGAGGGCCGCACGTCTTAGCTTGAATGAGAGTGCTAAGGCTGGCGCTAAGCTTGCCGACCTTTTAGCCAACGATTCGCGTGGTGGAGCCTTGCGTGTCATTAAAGCCAACTCCGCCTTTAGCGTGGGCATGCGCTTCAAGACGGTGGAGGACTTTCTGCAGGCGCAGCAAGCTGCCAACGCGCAGCTAGGCGAGCGCGCTGCTCTCAAGCGCCTGGCGGAGTTGTGGGAGCGGCTGCTTCGCACGGCGCAACAAGACCTTGTCCACGAGCAAGACGCACGGGACCAGCTGCGCCGCTGCTGCCACAGTCTGATCGAGTGGTTCGACCACTACCTGCAGTGTGGGCTGGTTCCGGCCAAGCAGCAGCCGCTCTACGTGCGCGCAAGCAGCATCCTGTCCCACCTGGTGGACGTGTCCGAGGAGCTGCGCATGATCCGCGCGGGAAACAGCAACGAGATGAGTCGCAAGGCGTTGCCCCTGATCAGCCAGGCGCCCTCCTATGAACTGC
>WBZZ01006255.1:135000-137500 GCA_019918135.1 Paulinella micropora
TCTATCTATCCATTTACTTATCTCTATCTAAGCCCAAAGGCCCAGCTTTAGGCGAACAAGCTCCAGCACAGCGCTCAACAAAGTCTATCTATCTATCTATCTATCTATCTATCTATCTATCTATCTATCTATCTATCTATCTATTCATGTATTCATTTATCTATTCATCTATCTATTCATCTATCTATCCATCTATCCATCCATCTATCCATCTATCCATCTATCTATCCATCTATCTATCCATCCATCTATCTATCCATCCATCTATCTATCTATCTATCTATCTATCTATCTATCTATCTATCTATCAACATCTAGGTGCGGTCGCAGCCGTGCTGTGTTGTCTCGCAAGCTACAGGCGGGCCACACTTCGCCTGTCACCTGCATGATCCACCACACACAGTACGGCCGCCTCTACACAGGTATCTATCTATCTATCTATCTATCTATCTATCTATCTATCTATCTATCTATCTATCTATCTATCTATCTACCTACCTACCTACCTACCTACCTACCTACCTATCTATCATGATCTGCCATGCACAGTACGGCTGCCTCTCACATAGGTAGCTCTTTTGAATCAGATGTTTCTAGTTCTTAAATCCAATAAGTAATCATTTCAAGCGCCTCTTCTAAGCTATTTCTTATCATCATCGCCTGCGCAGAAGCTCCTTTGAAACCTCTCGCCAAGAGCTTTCCAATGAGCCACGACACAGTCTGGACGCAGTTATTCGATTTGGCTGAGATCGAAACGCTTGAAGTCATTTTTAATTGTACTCAAGAACTGGCAATACCTTAAAGGAAACGGCTCCCACTAGATTTCATCTCTTGCCGAGGACATTCAAATGGCAAAACTCAACCAACTTTGAACTCGTCTTTCTCAATCATTACTTGAGCTACAAACATACTGAGTGCATGCTTTGAATGCTATTGTCCTGGGCTTTCAAAAGATGGCTTCAGCATCGTCACAACACTACGATTGATGGAGAACGATGACAATGACGCCAGTAATAGTAGCCTGCCAGGGACCATCGTGCCTGTTTGGTCCTGTCAGTCCTTGGCATGAAATATATGCTTTTCTATGCAGGCGGGGAGAACGAGTTGTGCTCCTGGGATTTGCCCTCCGGCAAGCTGCTACAAAAGTTCTCGCCGGTATGCATATGTGTGTATCTAGTTATGTACATATGCATCTACGCAGGCAGGTATGCAGGTATGCATGTATGTATGTGTGTATGTATGTGTATGTGTATGTATGTATGTATGTATGTATGTATGTATGTATGTATGTATGCCGTGTGTATGCTTGCAGGGCGTAATGTGTTTGCTTCAGCTCAACGTACCGATCCCGAGTGACTACGAACACAAGGAGGACTGGAAACCGCTGCGTGCGGACGTACTGGTATGCATGTATGCATGCATGTATGTATGTATGTATGTATGTATGTATGTATGTATGTATGTATGTATGTATGCACCTTTCTTGTATCGCGTTGCTGGCTGGACCGGTATGTATGTAATGCATGTATGTATGTATGTATGTATGTATGTATGTGTTTATGTTATGTAGGTGGCGGGGCGGGCGAACGGGTTGTTGTCCGTCTTCATCTTGTACGTGGGCAGG
The DNA here is from genome assembly GCA_019918135.1 of Paulinella micropora. Lineage (NCBI taxonomy): Eukaryota > Cercozoa > Imbricatea > Euglyphida > Paulinellidae > Paulinella > Paulinella micropora. The sequence goes on from WBZZ01006255.1 coordinate 136,625, forward strand.
TGGCAAGCAGGCCACATGCGGACTGAGAAGCGTTTCATGGGCCACAGACGGAAACAGGTGGGGGACAAGAAATTGAACAGAAAGACGCGTGTGGTGGGTCTCGTGCAAGATCCGGCCCGACCCGGCCAGTTCTGGAGCCACGCCGAGGTGCAGAAAGGCGCCGACCAGGAACAGCGCAAGTCCGCGGACCACATGATCAAGCGCTGGGAGATCACTCTGCTGCGAGTCAAGACACCTCAAGGCGACACGCTCACCGCCAAGCTGACCAACCTGTCGGCCCAGTCCGAGCTGCCCCTGCCAACCGATTCTGTCTGCACACTGGCCTTTGGCGGACCCGACCATCTGTTCTACGCCACAGACACGCTACGGGTCAAACACATCTATCTACCTGCAGGTGTGAACCAAGTCGCGGCCAGTCGCATGTTCGCGGTGCAAGCGCGGCCCGTCAAGCAGCTGTTGGTCCTGACCAGAGCACGGTCATCAGCGACTGACAAGGAACAACCGGGCTGTGTCGTGGTCTGCAATGGTCTGAAGCTGATGCGGAAATTGATCTTGGAAAGGCAGGAGACGGAGGCCGAGAACGTGGAGCTGGAAGATCCTCCGACCCAGCCCGGCTTCTCCGCCACCCCTGCCCTGATTTCTGTGGTGGCCACTGACAGCTCCGGCGCCAAGATGTTGGCGGCAGGGTCCCGGCAGGGCTGCGTGTTCATGCTGGACCAGTGGGCGCAGTTCGTCTGCTGCTGGCAGCCCGGGCCGCGCCATGGCGTTTCGGCATTGCATGTCTTCAGGCCTCTCTCGCACGGCTCATCTCCCGCCTCTCGTATGCTGCTGATAGGATACGACAATGGGCTGGTGCTGGGGCTCAAGTTCGAATTA
>WBZZ01006255.1:142500-145000 GCA_019918135.1 Paulinella micropora
TCCGCTCGTGATGAAACCTTCAACAAGTTACAGAATCGGACTTGATTTCTGTATGCAAAGCGGAATGCTATTGCTACCTATTTCTTGTTGCGTCTCCGGGGAAACAATTTTGGCGCCCTCTGAAAGACCAAAAGGTGTTTGCTTGCTATCAAGGTGAAGCAAAGGCGCGCGACCTCTGGCAGGAGCACCTGCCTCGATGACCAGCCCAACGCGCTTGCGCTGCACACCTGCGAACAGCAAACACACTCAGCTATCATCGGCAGCAGGTATGGAACACGTAAGACCGTTCTTCAACTGGTCCAGGATGACATCAGATCCCTGTTTGCAAGAAATAGCATGCCATGCCCACCATTACTTTGAATTTCGTTCGAATCAGACCAAAAAGCCACCCTCGGCACGACGACGCTTGCCTGTATATCACGCCGTTCTCAACCGTCAGCATTTTCAGGAGACACGATACCGATGAGCCAGTTCAGGCTCGCTTCTATCGGACTGATGTCGTCGTTCAAGTCGTGCCCGTACAGGCACAGCCCTTCCAACACATCACAGTTGCGTTGCGAGCGAGTGAGGTGTCGAGCTGCAGCCAACCAGCCTCCAGCCGCAGACTGTCTCGAACACCGAGACCCGCCGGCCGCACTCCCTGCCAGCACACACGCAACATATACAGGAATGTGCATGTACACACGTATACAGTATACAGATGTGTACTGCTTCATGTAGACACATACATGCGCAATATTTTCGTGTCAACAACTATGCATAGTTCATCGTGGCTGAGCTGCATTTTTCAAGCAAATTGTTTGCGATAGGTTGAACGAATACATAGACAGCTTGGTACCTCGCATGCCAAAATCTTGTGCATGACGGCGACCGCATCTTTATCGGGTACAGAAATCTGACAGTTAGTTGTCTTGGTCTATGGATCACACGGTCGAATTCAAGAGACCTCAAAGCCATCTTCACCAGTGTACCTGACAGTCAAGAGCCAAGCATATGCCAACTTTTTTAGAATTTCGGGAAATACCCACAACGCGTGACCCATGCATTCACACCTGCCACCTGCACGTGGAGACATCAGAAGACATCACAGCGAGGAGAAAAGAGAAACCTTCATGTCTGCGCTATACATGAACTCCAAGTCGGCTACGCTCTTCCCCGTCAACTTTTCCAGTATCTGTAGCAAAACAAGTAGAGATGCATAGAAAAGTGGGTAGGAAGTTAGGTAGATATCTTGGGAAGTAGGTAAGTAGGTAGGTAGGTAGATAGATAGAAGATAGTTAGGCAGGTAGGTAAGTAGGTAGGTAGGTAGGTAGGTAGGGATGCAACGCAAGGATCTGCGCCCTACCTGCGCGGCACGTGGTCCTTGCAAGGCCAGCAGAGAACGATCTTCGACGTACTCGATTGCAACATCTTCACACCACGCACCGGCTCGGACATGAAAACGGTGCAAAGATTTGCGAGAGATACCCATCGTTTTCCTGCTTTTCAATTGCTCCTTCATGTGAGCCAGATCCTTCACAAGAAACAGTCACATTCTACGTACACCCTCTACCCTTCTTCCCCCCCAATGCACTCCCTCTACCCCTGCTCCCACGAACCCTCTACGGACCTTATGTTTGCAAGCACCGTTCACAACCTAGGCATCCAAAAGTTTGCAAAAACATGAATCTTTGGAAGAAAAAAAAAAAAAAAAAAAAAAAAAAAAAAAAAAAAAAGGCAATACCAAGCCCAGAAAATCGCGCTTGCGAGTGATAATACAATCATCAATGATACCTACATATAACCCAATTCATAATGTCAATCAACGCAATGACTATGGGACCTCCTTTCGCATTGGTGAAGACAGAGAGTCGAGCTTGATTTTCGTGCAGAATAGTCTAGAGAAACACTCGTAAACAAGGGATGCAAGTCGGTGGTTACTACCAAATCAGAAGGGACCAAACTCTCCAGAAACGCCACACGATCCGCTCCATGCAGTCTTGTCAACAAAAGAAAGCAGCACACAGCATAACTTAATTTATTTGGGGGGGGGGGGGGGGGGGGCCTTTCCACTGTCCCTCGATGTGTTTGATTCTCTGCACTAGGTTAGACTGTGCATTCTTTCATTCCTTGCTTATGTTTTGGACAGTGGTGTTTGGAACGGACTTGACTTGCCCCATGTGCGAAACGTCAAACAGACCAGCCGACTGCACAACAAGAGCGCAAACGTGCTTACGTTCATATGCGCACATATCATACGATATTACTGAATACGTACATATATATATACATATGCCTAGTGTCCATAAATGTTCAGCTTTCTGTGTTTGTGCATGTGGATGTGTAACGTAAATGTAATGTAAATGTAATGTAAATTTAATGTAAATTTAATGTAAATGTCATTTAAAAATTAAATGTGCAAATTAAATGTAAATGTAAATTTAATGTACAAGTAATGCAAATGTAAATGTAAATGTAAATGTAAACGTAAATGCAAATGTAAATGTAAATGTAAAATGCA
>WBZZ01006255.1:150000-162500 GCA_019918135.1 Paulinella micropora
AAATCCCCAGAGCATTCACCTTCCCTGAGCTGACACCGGACTTTGCTCAGGGTATGCTTGAAACTAGAAATAGGGTTAGCATAGAGACATGTGGGTAGGGTGGCGTAGCTAGGGCGCTCTACTTGATTGCGAGTTTGTTCTAGGTTGGGCTACTTACTTGATTGCGGTATTCTAGGTTTAGGTTGGGCAGACTCACCTTTGAATGCATCACGAAAAGGCGGCAAGGAGCCTCTCATACCTTTGCCCTCCACAACTCCTCGTGGCAAGGTACGATCAGTCTCCTGTCCTGTTCCAATCTCATTTCTTGTGTCAAACTACCAGGCACGGCAATCAGAGCAAAGCTTTACAAACAGCCCTCGACATAACTCCTCGATTGAAGGGAAGAGCCAAAAGTTCCAACCTTCCAGCCACACAAAAGCCACCAGAAAAGAAAACCAAAATGTTCATCACTAGATGGACACAAACCACTCGTCGATATGCGGGCCGTATTTGGTTATCATGGGAGCGCGATTTGCGGTTGGTGGCAGCCCGATAAGGCTATTGGCAGTGCTGATTAACACTGCTACTTCTAAGCAATGCATTGATAAGGTTGCCTTCCACGCGGATCGAGGCCCTGCGGAAATGATTTTTAAGGTATCACAGACAAAAATTATGACTTAATATTTTCATTGAAGTTGAACGTAGAAGCTCTCAGTGGCTCCGTAATCTGTATTGTATCATTGAAGAATAGTAAACACCCAGCGGCCTGTGATCGATATCATCACAATAAGATGATGAATCCATAGTAGTTAATACACCAGCATCAGATTCTGGAAATTGAATCATGGCGAACTTGGTGACTCGGACGAAGATGATGACCGCTGTGGCCACTCCGGCGGAAGTGACAGTGTCACCTGAATCATATCCGCAGTCACCAGTGACGTATACCTGTACATATTAATATCATCTTAATAACTTAAACATCCGAGGCTGAGTAGGTGACTAGGCTAAGCTGTATGCTTAGCCTCCGCCAAGTTATTGTGTCGTGACTCTCACTGGTTTACGCAAGCCGCGACGATTTTTAGACTGTCTAATACTGGTAGCAGTGGCCGGCGCCCGTGCTGGCGGACTCATGAATTGTCTGAATGAATAGCCTGACCCGCGGTACTGTATTCTTAATAAACTTAAGTGTTGCCGGGACCGCTTGTGGCTCGGGATCAAACTAGGGCGCCGCCGTCCCGGGCCCCAGGCACGGTACCGTGACTTGAACTCCTGAATCAGGCCTACCGGGGGCCCCCTAATGCCTCCCGGCAGTTTAGTATATATATATATATATATATATATATATGTCGCTAGTATATATATATTAATAGTTCAGACTCGTCAAATCATGGCATTTTACTCAGCCTCCGAGACAACACGATTGCAACCTTACGAGGTTGGCAAAGAATACACTTATGGCATTAGTGAGTACAATTATCGGTGATATGGTAAAAGATGCACTATTAATATTGCTGTTGACATTCAAGACAACAACAAAAATTAGTTTTTCATTTTTGTGTCAGATTTTCATTTTTGTGACAGTTTTTCATTTTTGTGACAAAAATTCAAATTTTCAAATTTAACGGTAACATTTCGCGAAAATTTACGATATTTTGCGGACGAATATAGCCGTTAATTTGAAAAATTCAAATTTTCACCCAAAATCAAAATTCCAACCAAAACTGAAATTCCAACCAAAACAGAAAAATCAATTTTTTTTGTTGTCTTGAATGTCAACAGCAATAACGTTCTCGATGAGGTTCACAGGCAAAGAGAACTTCCTGCTCCCTCGGTCGCCGCGCCGTGTCCCATTGTCTCCTTGTTTTTATTGCTTCTTCCCCGGCCTTAATGATTGATTCGACTCCCGGAATTTGTTTCAAGCACCGTTTCAGTGTCACCGTTCTAGCTCCAGGCTTTGCAGGACTCTTGGAGCCGCGTTATAGCTGTACAATAACACGCTGAGAAGCGACACTGTCAGACAGCTCTGAATATTGTATGACTTGAGTATACAGTAGCTAGTAAGTCAGAAAGTCAGGCTGTCAACTTAGATAGCTGGTCGCCTCTTGCCTTTTAATGAACAAAAAGAAACTTGAAAGTCTAAACTTGAAATGATCTCGGCCTGACTGTTATAATTTTGTTGTTGACATGACCGATAGTACTTATTTTTGACATTGATTACTTGTGGAAAGTCAACTGTGTTTATCTTCCACATGTCAGTTTATATTATTAATATTATTTGCTTGTACACCGGTGAGCTAGTTAGACTAAAAGGAGGCAGGGTTACTGCCATAGTAGCCTTTTAGTAGTACTAGTACTAGTACTAGTACTAGTACTAGTACTAGTACTAGTACTAGTACTAGTACTAGTACTAGTACTAGTACTAGTACTAGTACTAGTGCTAGTACTAGTAATACTAGTAGTACTAGTAGTACTAGTAGTCAACGGAATCTATCTCTCAAACGCAGAGTTTAGAGAAGCTAGCCCGCTAAGGGTATAGAATAACCGAAGAAAAGACTTTTAATAACTTTGGGTCACACAAAATGTGTTGACCTTAACAGAATGGTAATACTCATTTGATTCTAGGCATTCCAGACTATGATTCGCGAATACTCTAGAAAGTGTCCTTATCAGTAATAAAGCTATTAATAACTGTCCGGCCTATGAACCTGCCTATGACTAAGATTATCCAAATTACCGGTAAATTGACTAGTGGAGTAACGGTTATTAATAGTACATTACAACGCTCCCCCTTAGTCGCAGGTCATAGGCTATATTAGTGGCCAGTGTGTAATATGGAAAAATAGTGGGTAACCCGAAGGTCATCAACTCCCAATTTCATCACATCCTCTATGTATGTATATATGTAGTCACGCATGCAGTAACATGTATGAAGTATGTATGTGTTCAAAAATTTGCAAGCGCTTCCCGTAGAGGGTATCAAAATCGAAAATTTTTAGATTTCCTATTCTAGGACAGAAAGAAGGATAGAAAAGCAGGGGCGTCGAGCAGTCCGAGGCTGGATCGCCGACTCGGACTACCATGCGAGGCCGGCAGCCGCGAGGCTATCCCCAACTTAAATGCGCAAAACAAAGCTGCTGCAACAAGCAACAAACTGCACAAAACACTCAAAGCAAACATAAGTGAGTGGACATGCAAATCCCTAATTACTCGATCTTTACCGTAAATTTGTTCAGTAAATACTCGAATTGTTCTTTCGGTAAATATTTTGTCATTACATCACCCATGTGCTTTTTCGTACCTACTTTTACAAACTTAAGTTCACCGTCTCTCTGTAGGTGCTGCATAAAGTGTAATTCTAAAGGTAAGTGTTTAGTTCTATTACCTGACATACCCCTCTCTGCCACTAAGATTGTTTGAGAGTTATCCTCAAATAATTCTATCGGGCTCTTTTGGGCTATGTTTAGTTCTTGTGTGATGTGTTTCAGTGCAAGTCCTTTTCTAATGCATTCAGTTGCTGCAAATATTTCAGCATCATTGGAACTTAGGGCGACGCGACTCTGTCGCTTTGATAACCATGCAACTGGATCGCTGTCCCATAGGATCACGAATCCAGTCCCTGTTTTCTTACAAACTTTGTGAGCCGCGTCGGGCCACATGGAAAGTTTTGGATAGGTTTGCCCTTCCTGCTCTGACTTAGGCTCATGGTAAGCTAAACCTCGATAAGAGTTAACTAAATAACGAAAGATTCTGCCTAACATCGCATAAGTTATTCCCTTATCGATAGTTTGCATGACACTTGCCGAATTTAGTGCTTGTTCTATATCGGGTCTTGTCATCTTCGCGAGAAATAGCAAGCGACCAACTAAACTAGGAATTGAAAATTTTCGCAAGCTGGATGATTCTGACAGCTCCGTGAAATGTTCTTGCGCTGGAGTACTGACGGGTTTAGCAGAATCGTAACATACTTCTTTTAGTATCTGCTGCTGATATTTTTGCTGATGCAAAATTATTTTCCCGTTCGATTGCTCTATCTCTATCCTTTGAATTCACGGGCTATACAGAGTCTTTTGAGCGGGAAATGTTTTTCTAATGCGGACGCAAAACGCTCATATGCTTGCTTGTTTGGTGCTGTAAACAACAAGTCATCTACATGAAATATCCCTACTATCGCTTCTCTTAAAGCTTTATCATTTTCTACAAACATACATAAATCAGAATCTAGCAGTCTATAACCTAGCTCCTCTAACTTGGGTGCTAATATCTCATACCATCTTCTTCCTGCCTGAGGTGCGCCATATAGGGCACCATCTATACGCCATATCATCCCCTCATGCCCTTCTCTGTCTACACTCTCTGGCGCATATGCATAAACAAAGTCATTCATACGAGCATTCAGGTATGCATTTTTAAAATCTATGCCGTATAGTTTGAGTTTGTGCCAGGCAGATAGTTTGGCGAGAAATAAAAGTGAATGGTGTGCGGCACAAGGAACAAAGAGCTGATCTGGGTTATAGCTAACACCGGGTTCTAACATATCTCCCCGTAAAGCTAAACGAGACTTTATGAACTTTTTCCCGTTCTCATCTAACTTTACTTTGTGAACCCATGTCAATCTAACTACCTTACTAACTCCTGCCTTGCTTGCCTCCTTATGGGGTACCCATGTGTATGTGTTAAAGGATTTAAGAGCTTTTAGTTCTGCTTTCATACCTTCTAAAACATCTTTAGCTGTCAAACCTGTCTCTATGACATCTTTGGGCACTCTAACATCTACATACAAATAAAAATCACGAATATCATCTGCCACCATACGGTCATCGCATAAAAACATATTAGCGGGACTTTGCAACGGGTATTCGGGATCTTTCACGGAGTATTTGTGGATTTCCGAATTCAACATCCGTTCTTCTTCGTCTTCAAACTTAACTATGTGGGTGGGCTGAGGTCTGTCTCTTACTACTAGTCTATCTCTGGGGTCACACACTCTGCTGACTACCCCTACCCGTACTATGCTCTCCCATCCCACACCGTACTTTTTCTTCGCCCATCCATCTCCCCATGCACGCGCTGGCACTCTTACTACCTTACCTATCAGCTCTTGAGATTCTCTCTTTTCTCTCTTGGGCTCATTGCTAGGGGTAAATCTTTCTACTGCCTTGCGCTGCCTTTTACTGGGGATTATGTTACTCTCCTTTACTCTCTGACTCTGTTCCCACGTTAATCCCTTAGATGGTGGTGATTTCTCTTCGTATGCTCTTCTTTCATGTATTTTTAGTGGATCTGTTGGATTTTGTTCATTTTCATGTTCTTGTGGTGTGTTGCTCTGTGGGTATTGATCTTGTGCTCTGTGGGTGGTTGTTGTGGATAATGTGGCTCTGGACTTGTGTGTAGGCGTGTATGTTTGTGATCCAGTGTATTCTTCTCCACATGCTCATTTTCATATGCGTGCTCATTCTCATTCACATCGACATCAACATTTTCTATCTCCCCCTCAGCTTCATCAAACTGTGTTGTTGGGTGGTCGTTGTTGACGTTGTGCGGTGACTTAGGTGATTGAGGTGGTGACTGGGGTGGTGACGCTTGTGGAGATCTGTGTGGTTGCTCACTCTCATTCTCATTCTCCCCCTCAGAGTCATCATTCTCCCACGACACTAGTTTAGGAGGATGAGCTTGTTTACCGATTTTGTGAATATTAAATCTCACATCTCTCACTCCGCAAATTATCTTCTTACCATCCCATACGCGGTATAGTTTCCGAAATAGATCATATCCAACTAGCATCACCTTTTCCCCTCTGTACTCTCCCTTCCGCACTTTAGTCTTAGGTACATGTAACACACCCATGCATCCTATTGGTTTTAAGTGAAAGAGTGCTGGTTTTCTACCTAATAGCTGTTCATAAGGCGAGATTCCTTTGCGTTCCCCGTGAATTGCCGGTAGAATGTTGTGAATGGTTGTGGCTGCATGCTCTAATTCTGCCCAGAATAGCGGCGGTAATTTAACGTGGTATCGCATTGCTCGTGCAGGCCCCGCCGTAATATCATTCCATTTTTCCGCAATAGGATTCCCGTCTTTATCGTTTGTCGCGGAAGTTTTCCAAATAAAGCGAATATTTTTCCACCACTTAATGACTTCCTCCGGAATATCAAATTCTTGATATGCACGAATTTCTTTTACTTTGTTTCCTGTCTGTCTCTCATAAAAGGCTACAGCTTGTTTTAAACAATCTACAAACTCATTCTTATGGGCTAAATAAAAAGTCAAGAATGAATAGTGAGTAGTCGTCGGTGACTGAAAATTTATACCGTTTACCACCTATTGATCTAGTTGCCCACGGTCCTGATGTGTCTATGTAGGATTATACCTGGCTTTTGTGCTCTTTTTATCGTATTAACTGCAAAACGTGGCAAACGTTTGGACTTTCCTATCATGAAAGATTCGCAGAATCTTACATCACTCTCGTCACCGACTAACTTAATGTTCAGAATTTTTGCCAATGGGCGCATCTTTGTTAATCCATAATGCCCACAGGCATAATAAAAAAGCTTGATTCCTATCTTTCTAGGTTTGTCTGACTTTCTGGGGTAAGCTTCGTATAATACTATATCTACGTGTGATTCTTTCTCTCTCTTATCTTCATGCTTACTTATCTCGTTTTTGTTGTCATTTGTGGGGCCTCCCTCCCCTTCTACCCCCTTGTCGCGAAAGGATCATACCTTTCGTTGACTTTCAATGGTTTATCATATTCGTCATCCCATCTATATATCATACTTTTAGTTAACCTCCCCCTCACTAATATGTCACTCTCGTTAATGTGGATTGGGTGTTTGAGTATTACTAACTGTCCGTTTTGGTGGATGACTGATCTGTTGTGTTTGTGGTCCATCTGTCCTGTAGAGACTATGCTAACTGGTAAGGTAGTGTCAAGTAACATCTTCTTTTCTACTGCTCTAGGCCTTCCTTTCCCATCTATTACTGTCAGCCTAGCTCTTCCTGACTTACTCAACTCCCTCTCTCCATTGCCTGTCAGTAGCTCTACCGGGTCTATCTCATCGACATCCATCAATCTGTCTTCTCTGCATGATATGTCTGTGCTTGCTCCACTATCTTGTACTGTCATGTCTCTCTTTTTCATCACTCTTTTTCTCACATGTATCAATACGTGCTCTGTCTCCCCTTCTGTCTCTGTCTCTATTTCTGTCTCTAGTTCTCCCTCTCCTCTTCCCTCACCTTCCCTCTCTTCTGTGAGTTGTGGAGATGTAGTAATGGGACTCTGTCTTACTGCTCTATCCAAGTACACTCCTTCTATTGCTCTTACTATGTCAGTCAAAAAGTCATCTCTCTAAAGCTCGCCACTCACAACACGCATCACTTCTCCATTCATTCCCCTCACGCACTCATTCACCAACGTTTTAGCTATTTCATTTATATCTTTGAAGGTGATGATGGGGGGGTTGATGGGTTGTGTGTTTGTTGTTTGTGTTGATGGGAGTGCTGTGATTGGTCTAGAACTAGAGATTTGGAGTTGTTGTGAGGTGGGACCTACTTAATTACCAAACTTGTTGGCAGAAGTGGGCCCTAGTCGTCGCTCTCCCTCATCCACTCCACTCTCTTCGCTCCCTTCTTTGCTCTGGCCGGTCCGCTGACTAGAAAATGGATTATGTTTGCTAAACTTTTTCTCATGTGGTGGTTGCTGGTGGTTGCGGAATATTTTGCGAGACTTGTGGACTTGTGGAAATTTTGGTGTCACGTAAAGTTTCAAATTCCCCGAAAACGAGTCTTTGCGAAATTTTATGAGACTTTAACAATGCCGAAGCTATAAGACCTCGCTCGTCTGGGTAATAAGGAGATTTGGGGGGACGCAACACGGGACTTACCGACAAATCCAACTCCGGGTAATCTGGGTCTTGTGTGGCGTGATATCCGCAGTACCTTGCATAAGATAATCGTTTCGCGTGATTTTCGTATACTCCCTTTCCTTTTTATTTTTCAACGGAAACATTACATGGTTTTTTGCGTCTGTTTATTCCTGCACACTTCGTGTCAGGCGTGACTCCGTAAGAACTCTCAAGCCTCAAAGGAGTTTCGTTAGGGTTAGGGACGACTGGGGAACATCGTGGGGTGGCGGATACTAACCGCACTTCCTTGCCTTCTCCCCGTAGTGAGGAGGGACCTCGTAGGGTGGCCGATACTAACCGCACTTCCCGTCCTTCTCCACTCTCACTACGTCTATTCCCTACCCTAGGTGTGGTCTTTGTATCGTTCAAAAGGGCTTGGGGACTTGTAGACTCGTGGAGTGGTGAGCTTGGTTGCTCATCCTCTTTTTCTCTTTCCTCCTCATCATCATCGCTCTTATCATAAGTGTTCCCCATATGGATTAAAGCAACGTTTGTGTCAGAGTCACTTTGTTCGTTTTCGTTTTTGTCGTTGTCAGTTGTTATCAAAGTGCTTTCTTTTTTTTGTAAAAGGGTTTCTTTTTGTTCTTGTAGTTGTTCTTTTGTTCGTTCTTTCTTGTTCTGTGGACTTGTCTTCTGTTTGATTCCGCTTCAATTTTCCTTCTTTGCGGAACTTTTCTGAAATCACCGGGCGATATCTCATGGTATGGCCTTTGGCATCACATCCGAAACACGTGACTTTGAGTGTCCAGTTTGGAGCTGTCTTTGGTCCGGTTTATTGTCTCCCCTTTTCCCTTTGTTATCCATTAGGAGATTGGTTTCTTGCTGCTGCTTGCCATCCCGAGATTTCCTGTTGTTATGTTTGCGTATTTGAGCTTTTCTTTCACGGCATTTGTTACGTCTTTCTTTTTCTTCCCACATTTTCCATGTTTCCTTAGATGCTTCGCATAATTCCGAGAAATTTGGTTTTAGTCTGGCCGGGAGATCATAGTGGTCCACCTGAAATTTATTTCCGAAAGCTGGATGGTAGCGCAGTTTCTTAAATAGCTTCTCTTTGCTTCCTCATCGGAAAATGGCGTCCCACGTAAACTTTCAAGCTGATTTTCTTTGCGAGAAATTCATTTAGCCAGTCTATATACCTCTCACCTGCCCTTGGCCTCGTTCTCTCAAACTCGTCCTCTAACATGTAACTACCCGCTCCGGAAATGCATCCCCACTGATCTCTTACTGCTATCAACTCTTCAATGGGTCCTTTCGTCTTCTGTGTTTGCAAGAAGTTAGATACATTGTCTTTGGAAAAGGCCACAGACAGACATAACTACAAAGTTTTCATCCTTTCATAATATTTCTTCTCTTTGCGGACAGCTGTCTTCCTTCTTGTATATTGTTTTCTACTTAGTCTTTTCCTTTTCCTTGCTTCTTTCTCTTTCCACTCTCTCTTTTGTTCTGCTGTCATTTTATCCCAATCTTCTGGTTGTTTGTGATCTTCTTTCTTTGTCTGGGGTCTCACTCTTCCTCTCAGAGAGGTGTCTGACTCTTCATCTTCCTCACTATCACTTATGGGCGAGTCGGGCTCTTCGAAATCTTCTGCCGCCTTAGCCCTTGCTTCTTCGTAAGGAAAATCCTTTTTGGCTTTAGCTGGGTCAGCCAATGCCACAGATACCATCTCTGCCACGTGGACAGATACCCACTGCATGTGTTTCTGAAACTTGCTTGACCAAGGCCAAAAGCTTTGGTCATCGCCCTCGAATATGGGCACTTGACTCAATACGTGCTTCGGCACGCTTGCCTCCTTGTCAAGGCTCATGGCCAACGGAATCTATTTCTCAAACGCAGAGTTTAGGGAAGCTAGCCCGCTAAGGGTATAGAATAACAGAAGAAAAGACTTTTAGTAACTTTGGGTCACACAAAATGTGTTGACCTTAACAGAATGGTAATACTAATTTGATTCTAGGCATTCCAGACTATGATTCGCGAATACTCTAGAAAGTGTCCTTATCAGTAATAAAGCTATTAATAACTGTCCGGCCTATGAACCTGCCTATGACTAAGACTATCCAAATTACCGGTAAATTGACTAGTGGAGTAACGGTTATTAATAGTACATTACAACGGTAGTAGTACTGCTAGTAGTAGTAGTAGTAGTAGTACTACTACTACTACTACTACTACTACTACTACTACTACTACTACTACTACTACTACTACTACTACTATTTTTACACAAACAATTTCAATAATTTTTCTACTTGCCACTAATATTAATAGGAATAATGGGAAGTGTGAGAGTAAAATAGAAGTGGTAACACAATTTCAATAATATAATACTTGCCACTAGTAGGAATAATGGGAAGTGTGAGAGTAAAATAGAAGTGGTACCAAGAGATGTAAAAGTGGTAAATGAAGCGGAAAAAAAAATTTACTTACCACTACTACTACTAGTACTACTACTAGGCCTAGGCCTTCGGTTTAATGAAGTTAACAATTTAACCTCTGGTCGATCCATACAAATCGTTAGCTCAAGAGCTATTGATTTAACTAGATGGTGACCTACGTCTCAAGTTATTAAAGGTAATGAGAAATTATTAAAATATTAAAGTATTAAAATAAAATGACTTAGATTAAAAATATTAAAATATAATAATAATAATAATAATAATAATAATAATAATAATAATAATAATAATAATAATAATAATAATAATAATAATAAAATAGTAATAACAATAATAATAAATATATATGGAATTAACAAATATATATATATGTATATATATATTATATATATATATATATATATATATATATGATTAATCTTTTATGAAGTCAAAGTAAAGTTCTAGTTCAGTGAGGAACGAGAAAAAAAAAAAAAAAAAAAAAAAAAAAAAACGGAAATATATATTGCTGTTGACATTCAAGACAACAACAAAAATTAGTTTTTCATTTTTGTGTCAGATTTTCATTTTTGTGACAGTTTTTCATTTTTGTGACAAAAATTCAAATTTTCAAATTTAACGGTAATATTTCGCGAAAATTTACGATATTTTGCGGACGAATATAGCCGTTAATTTGAAAAATTCAAATTTTCACCCAAAATCAAAATTCCAACCAAAACTGAAATTCCAACCAAAACAGAAAAATCAATTTTTTTTGTTGTCTTGAATGTCAGCAATATAATAATATAATATAATATAATATAATATAATATAATCTATATATATATATATGTTGAAAGAGTTATATTCTCACTCAGTACTATATATATTCATAAATATATATATATATATATATATATTTATATATATATGTTGAAAGTGTTATATTCTCACTCAGTACTATATATAACGGTGGCACTCGCAAAAGCTGGTAGACACGAGGTGACTCCCCAAGGGGGTTTGGCCAACCACACTCCGGCTTAGGATGTGATCAACGCTGAACTTGTCCCACACTCAGGTATCATCTGATGATGAGGTGTCCAACGCCCTCTTTAGGCCCGTAGGCAGTGTCAGAATTCTTGCATCCTTAAGAGATATGCTTTGAGTTCCTTTTTGAATTCTGCTTTGTATGAGATATCTCTTAGGTGCTCTGGCAGCTTATCCCATTGTGCTTGTGCTGCTCTGCTGTATTGACCCGTCGTTGAGTCGTACATGTGTTTCTTTGATGACCGCCTAGTGTTGTAGTTATGAACAGCTGTGATTGGTCGGATATTGTTGTAGTGAAGGGGAAGGAAAGCCTTGAAGGCTGGGTAAATAAGGGAGTACTACTACCACTACTACTACTACTACTACTACTACTACTACTACTAATAATAATAATAATAATAATAATGTTAATAATAATAACAATAATAATACTAATACTATTAATACTACTACTACTACTGCTACTACTGCTACTTTTTTACGAAATCACTCTTTTAATAGAAACTTGCCATTCGTAGGAATGAGTTGGAATACCAAGTATGAGAAGGAACTTACTTATGATCACCTACTTACATGCTTCCTTTTCAGCTCAACGAAAAGCAAGCGTTCTTCAACCATTGAAAGGTTTTTAGTGGAAAAAAAAAGGAGGGAAAGTGATTAAAAAAAAGGCGAATTTAGATAGTCAAAACGAAGAGTACAAAATGAAGGGAAAAAAGTGCTACTAGTACTACTACTACTTACTACTCACTACTCACTACTACTATTACTACCACTTGTACTACTACTCCTACTACTCCTACTACTCCTACTACTCCTACTACTCCTACTACTACTGCTATAACTACTACTTCTACTACTACTTACTTCCACTGCTATTACTAATTCTACTACCACTACCACTACTACTACTACTACTACTACTACTACTACTACTACTACTACTACTACTAATACTACTACGACTACGACGATGACGACATTCAAGTAGCAAAATTAGCCAACTTTGACCATTTTCCTCGAACAACATTTGAGCTATGACATCGCTGAGCACATAACTGGAAAGCTCTTATTTACAGCTTTTAAAATATGGCTTCAGAACTGTCACGTCAACACACGATTAATGGAAGACGATGAGATCAAAGGCTGATTGTTTTGAATGTTGCCAGTAAACAGACGTCAGAGCTTGGCGGTTCCTATGCCA
>WBZZ01006255.1:195000-212500 GCA_019918135.1 Paulinella micropora
CCTTTTTTCTGACATTAGTCGATATCTCATCTATCTATCTATCTGCCTATCTATCTATCTATCTATCTATCTATCTATCTATCTATCTATCTATCTATCTATCTGTCTTTCCTATCCTATCCTATCCTATCCTATCCTATCCTATCCTATCCTGTCCCATCCTATCTATCTATCTATCTATCTATCTATCTATCTATCTATCTATCTCTCTATCTCTCTCTCTCTCTCTCTCTATCTATCTATCTATCTATCTATCTATCTATCTATCTATCTATCTATCTATCTATCTATCTATCTATCTATCTATCTATCTATCTATTATTCGCGCATAGGCAGTGGTTGCGGGTCCATGGCAGCCTGCGTCTAGCGCGCTCAGCACCTTCACAGCGGCCTGTGTGCGCTACGAGGCAGAGCTCACGCTGCGCGTCACCGACGGCTACGGCGACGGCATGTCCCAGGCCAGCGGCACGTACGTGAGCGTGGAGGACGACGCGGGCACACAGCTCCTTCGCGTCGACGGCTGGGGATACACAACAGAGGCCGTACAGGTTGCTTTCTACTATCTATCTATCTATCTATCTATCTATCTATCTATCTATCTATCTATCTATCTATCTATCTATCTATCTATCTATCTATCTATCTATCTATATATATATCTATCTATCTATCTATCTATCTATCTATCTATCTATCTATCTATCTCTATCTATCTATCTATCTATCTATCTATCTATCTATCTATCTATCTATCTGTCTATCTATCTATCTGTCTATCTATCTATCTATCTATCTATCTATCTATCTATCTATCTATATCTATCTATCTATATCTATCTATATCTATCTATATCTATCTATCTATCTATCTATCTATCTATCTATCTATCTATCTATCTATCTATCTATCTATCTATCTATCTATCTATCTATCTGTTTGTCTGTCTGTCTGTCTGTCTGTCTATCTATCTATCTATCTATCTATCTATCTATCTATCGCGCCTAGTGCCCATCACCAGCCCGCTGCCCAGCCACCAACTGGTGGCGGGGTGGAATGGGTGCCTATGTCTTCGATATGCAGAGCTGATAGACCAAACATATCCTATCTATCTATCTATCTATCTATCTATCTATCTATCTATCTATCTATCTATCTATCTATCTATCTACCCACAGTGCTCTGTCGGTTTATACTAGACTGTCGAACAGTCTCGAAACTCCATCTGCTTACTGGGCCCTCTGTAATGGAGGTGGGAGCTCGTTCTGCAAGGGGCGCTTTATGGAACGAGCCCTGGCCCCGCCTGGTACTAGGGAGCTTTGGTATTGCCTGTATCAGTCCCTTCCGTGCAAACATCACGGCTTAGCTGGGCATCGGGTTAATACTTTACCCACAGACTTCCTGGTTGACGAAATCAGAAGCTCCTTTTTTCTGACATTAGTCGATATTTCATCTATCTATCTATCTATCTATCTATCTATCTATCTATCTATCTATCTATCTATCTATCTATCTATCTATCTATCTATCTATCTATCTATCTATCTACCCATCTATCTATCGGAGCCTAGTCTCCAACTCCAGCCCGCTGCCCAGTCACCTTGGGTGGAGTGGATGCACATACCAAACTGGCCCTCTGTTGCTACATCTATATCTGTATCTATATCTTTTTCTATATCTTTATCTATATCTGTAGGTCTTCACTCCGGGCGGCTGTGCGCGTCTCGTGAAGCTGTTGCTGTTGACTGACCGCTACCCGAGCGAGACCGCCTGGCTCCTCACCGAGACTACCTCAACTAAAATCATCGCACAGGTAGGCATTGTGTGTATGCATCTTTATGCATGCATGTATGTATGTATGTATGTATGTATGTATGTATGTATGTTATGTTATGTTATGTTATCTTATGTTATCTTATGTTATGTTATGTGATGTTATGTTGTGTTATGTTATGTATATGTATATGTATATGTATATGTATATGTTATGTTATGTTATGTTACATGTTATGTTATGTTATGTTATATTATGTTGTGTTATGTGTTATGTGTTATGTGTTATGTTATGTTATGTTATGTTATGTTATTGTTACGTATGTATGTATGTATGTATGTATGTATGTATATATGCATGCATGTATGTATTTATGTATGCATGCATTCATGCATGCATGCATGTGCATGTATTTATATATCTAGGCATGTATACAGTCATGGGCATGTATGTATGTGCGCATCAGGGGCGTCCGACCGGCATCGCACAGTCGAAACTGCAGCACTTCGTCTTCTGCCAGCGCGAACACCAAACACTCACCTTCACCATCCTCGATACCTACAAGGACGGAATATGCTGCGGCCCCAATGGCGATGGTACGTACATACACACATACATACATACATACATAAATACATACATACATACATACATACACACACATACATACATACATACATACATACTTACATACATACATACATACATGCATGCATCCTTGTACATGCATACATACATACATACATACATGCATACATGCATACATACATACATACATACATGCATGCATACATACATACATGAATACATACATACATACATACATACATACATACATACATACATACATACATACATACATACATACATACATACCAACATACATACATACCTGCATACATACATACACATACGTACTTACTTCCACATCATACATACATACATACATACATACATAAATACATACATACATACATACATACATACATACATACATACATACGTACGTACGTACATACACACGTACATACATACATACATACACATATATACATACGCACGTGCACACGTACATGCATACATGCATAGGTTATTGGAAGTTGTTTGAGGTTCTGCCTGGATGGGAGCAGCTGCTAGCGCAAGGCGGCGCGTTTACGGCCAGCGACTCCTTCAGCTTCTAGTTGTAGCTTCTAGTGTGCCTCAGCTGCTAGCGCAAGGCGGCGCGTTTAAGGCCAGCGACTCCTTCAGCTTCTAGTATAGCTTCTAGTATGGCCTCGAGACAACGCAGCTGCTTCAGCTTCTAGTGTAGCTTCTAGTGTGGTCTCGAGACCAAGCAGGCAAGGCGGCGCCTTCAAGGCCAGTGACTCCTTCAACTTCCAGTGCGGCTTTCACACAAACCAGCCTGCAGTTTTTGTGCAGTGAAGCACAGAGTGCGTCGGATGTCAAGCGGAGGCGTCATTGTCAGCCCTCGAATGGCAAGACGGGAAAGCTTTCAACAGTTACTGAACCTGTTCTGCTCCTTTTGCTCGCTCTCTATTCTATAGACTTTAAACCCTAGGCAGCTCTTTGGCTGGACCTAGTAAGTATCATGCATGTCTCAGAACATTGTCGCTTTTCTCTCATCTGCCACTACTACACGGCAAAAATCAACCTCCTGCGGACCCTCCAGCGAGAAAAATTACAACAAAGCCAAACGGACAAGACCAAAACTCTCAAAGATGCTATAGACAAGTCAATCAGAAAATTTTGATCTATTTTATCATAGCATTCGGGACATCCGTCCTGAATAAGCAAATCCCAAAATGTACCTTTATACCATTCTCTAGTGAACAAGTGAGCGCAGAAGTTGGTTTGCGCGTGACCTGGCCCACGGCGGACTTTAATACTAATAGAAAGCTGGCCCTCGGCCCAACAAATGTAACAAGTCAGTCCGAAGTATTACAAAATGCATTTATTTGCAGCTTATACAGTATATAATTTTTATGGGAGGAGCAGCAGGAGGAGGGGGAGGAGGAGGAGAAGGGGGGGTAGAGAGAGAAAAGACAAGGCAGACACTCGCGGGCAGTACGGCGGCTGTACAAGTGTAGGCAATGCCGGATTATAGTGCTTCGGTCTACATCGTTGGCCATGTTACATTACTGTATTACTCAGTAGTATGCTTTTGAACTCTTGAGTAATATGTCTTCATCTCAGTTTTTATGTTTAAGCTGATACATAATTGCTGCTGTTTATTGATTAAAATAATTAAGCTTACTGTATATTAATACCTGGTAGGTATTGGTAATAGTTTCTGATTCGAAGCGGCTGACACATGTTAGACTATAGATTTGGTAACTAATATATCCATGTATTTAACCGGGTTATGCGGTTAGATTTCCTATCAGAATAATTAATGCCAATGCATCTTAATGGACCGAGTGGGTATATCTGCACCCATTAAGTGAGTTCAGTTATTGTTCTGTCATTAATACCTACCAATCGTTTTAGTCATCCGTTACTGTTGGGTCAAGTATAATCATTAAAGTCATTCTTCGGAACTTTCTATGTACTTATCAGGTTATGAAGCCTTGAAGCGCCGCTAGCGCAAGACACTTCGGAGAGTGTCTCCTAGCAACGAAGAAAGCTGGCAAGAACACACAGAGGGACGTTGTCTCGTTCGTGTTTCGTGCCAGATTAAATTCTGTTCTGTGTGCGGCTGATAGGTAGCTGGTGAGGCACTGTGCGTGGTGAGCTGAGTCTCAGCGCAATGGGTGGCAGTCGGAGGCTTGTTGAGCTCAGCCTGCCAACCCTTCGAGGCGTCAAGAGTCCCAAGAGGGACGTTCCGTGGACAGTGGCCGCCCTACATATGAGTGCCAATCCAGCCTCCGATCACCAGTGCTGCCGGCTACGACGGTAGCGGCAACCTACCTCAGTACAACAGGCTTGGCTTTAATCAGTTTGTGAGTCGGACTCTTGCAGTACCTCTGTCGTTTACGGTCGACAACTACAATGTTAAGATCCTACTCATTGTCGTCGTTCCGTTTGCCGACGTTGGACTCTTTCCCGGCTGTGGTGGAAGATATCAAAACCAACGGGACCAGTCGCCAGGACAAGTGCTTTAGCATTTGAGTAGCAGACGTTCGCATCACAAGTCCCAGTCAAGTAGCTTTGGGGTAAGCCATAAGGTACGATGTCTATACCTACACACCACCCGAAAGTGAAACAGGCTAGACCCCTCTACCTAGAAACGTAAAAGACTTTAAGACGTACGAGACTACTTTGATAGCAATTCTCAGAATAGTTAACCCACAGTTAATCAATTGCTTGGAAGGAAGACCAATTATATTCCTTAGTGCTGTCAAGAGTGAGTCTCACCGTCAACATCTACTGCTAAAAAGTCACAGTCTTTGTCTGTGACACAAAAAGAGATAGATGAAGAAGAAAGTCTTAGGAAGGAAGAGGACAATAACGAAATCACGAGGAAAAGAAGAGAGCTAAAGGATGAGCTGCTAGCATATCTTATTTCCTCCTGCCAGCAGAATCCGGACGCTATGGCATTGTTGCCAGAAGCAGAAGGTGATCCTGCCAAATTCTGGAAAGCCATTGTTGACAAGTATAGGGGGTTAGACGAAATAGCAAATGCAGGTAGAATTGACAAGCTAGATGCTATGCAGGGGCCAAGTTCTATGAATAGAGTAGAGACATGGCTAACAAAATACAAGACACTAGTCAGACAGGTTGAGATAGACGAAGGTAGGCCTGAGTCAGACTACAAGAAATGTAAGAAATTATTTAGGTTACTGCAACACCTAGACCCTATGTCAACTTTGTACACAACATGGCAACATATGGATGCAGTTAACCCTGAAGATAGTTCAGGTAGCACAGGAACACAACAACGAAAAATTGTACAGAGAAGTGATAACACCCCAGAGAGGCAAGCAGGTAGTATTTAACACAGTTTCGACGACGAAAGATTCTGAATTGAAATGCTACTGCTGCAAGCAAGCTGGACACATGTGTTATGAATATACTTCTCGATGTGCTAGAACAGATTGTAGAGAAGGCAAAAGAGGTGTCAGACATACAGGAGCTGAATGTTCTTTTACTAAAAGCAAAACGGCTAGACAGGGAAAGACAGGCAAGCCAAAATACACTGACAGACCCAAAACGCCCACTCACAAAGACAGCTCTTCTGAAAAACCTAACTCTAAACACAAACCAAGAAAGGGTAGCACAATGAACAGAAAGAAAGGGCCTAGGAAAGGGAAGTTCATTTGTGTAGGTGAGGAGCAGGAAGAAGAAGAGAGTGAGTCATCACAGGATGAAAGACAGTCAGTAGGTCAACAGGACAATGAGGACGTAGAGTCAGAACAGTCAGATCATGAGAGTCAGAAAGATGACGAAAATGATAAACCTGACGATTCACTACAACTCATTCAGTGGGTGCATATGAATGTGGAGATAAAGAAGAGGGAGAGCAAGAAGAGACCTCAGACAAACCCTATTCCTATCCCCATTTCCCTCACTCAACAGACAGTTAAACCCTTAACTAGACCCCCACAAGAATTCAGAGGGATAGATCCTAGCATCTTTCATGTCCCATACTTCTCAAGTGACTTTCTGCTGAAATACGCTTTGCTGGAAGCTCAGAGTGGGCATTTAGGGAGAGATCTTTCGTTAGCAATGACAAGAGTTATTTGGGGTTGTCCCCCCTGACACAGTCCCCATTGAACCAGTTAATCTAAACTATGCTAAAGTATGGAGATCGAGAAAGATAGAATCCCCAGAGGAGTTCTTGATCCCAGACAACAAGCGATGTGAAGGCATAGTTAGGGATACAGGAAAGAGATGTAAATGGACTCTAGGCTTAGCTAGAAGGGGAGGTCCGGGAACAAGCGCAGCCTGGAGGTTGCTGAGGTTTAAGAACTGTGTGTTTCACAAACCCAAACTCAGACCTGACTCAGACAAGAGCCCTTGATGACAGACGAAGCAAAAGCTCTCATGGTAGCAGCATTAGCGGAGATAAGAGATCCAATAATGTATGATAGAGTGTATAGTGGGATCCCTAGGGATAAAGATGGATGTCCCGTGCCTCCTCCTCATCTAACAGAGATCTCTGATCAAATCCCAGCTGGCGAGCTCAAGGTAGGAACTATGGCCTTATGCGTGAACAGTGATAGGCCTAGATCACGTCATGTAGTCAAAATGGATAGTGCTCAGCCAGTCAGCCCAGCACCAACAGAAGTTAGTCAGAGTGAGAGCGTAAACGATGGAGTAGAGACAGCAAGAACTGACCGATCAGAGAGAGAAGATGAGGGAGAGGAATCCTTTGAACATACTCCGGGAGATTGGACAAACCCAGACAGCAGTCAGTATGGTCGATTCCCGAATAAGTGGATGTCCCCTTCAAATTATCTCACTAAATCGGAACTCAAGGAGATAGGATACGAAAGAAGAATAGCTACGGAAACCCCAGATACCCCAGGTAGTAAAGATAGGGTAGATTCAGATGACAGCGGGGGAGAAACTGTTATCAGACGTAGGGGAAAGAGTAGCTATAGGTCCTACCTTGATGTAAAGCATTGCCATCATTACCCCCAGCACAGGCAGCAAGTAGTAGCTCTAGTAGCACAACAGGGCCTCTAGCGGCTAGTCAAGCTAGCAGCAAAAGTAGTACAGATCAGACTACATCTACTACACGCCCCATCAGTAGTGCAAAGAGTAGTACAGAGCCAGCCAGTGCTAGTACACAGGACAGCGGTAGTGTTCCTACGGCTAACCCCAGGACAACATCACCGCCTAACAACCAACCGGGTAGGATAGAGAGTTACTTCACTCAGTTGTTTGACGCCATTCACCAGGGGAGTTTTGGAGTCGATTTCAGATCGGCGGGAGCATACAACCGGGATGAAACGATAAACGTCTTTTACTCAGTCATAGAACAGTATGTAGTCAACATGTGTATAAGAAGCGAAGATGTAGACGCTACCCAGTTTGCCATAGGTTTTCCTTATATCGCTTATACTAATTCGCACCCTTACATTCAAGAGATCTTAGGTCCTGTCCCCAGACCAAGGCCGATTGAAGAACCGGGAGCAGAAGAAGAGGATGAGGAAAGAAATGAAGGTGGTAGTATCATGCACAATGCCCATGCTATAGTCAATCTGTCTAGAGATAGTATAGTTGACGATAGTGCTTGTAGCACAAACATATCACCCAACAAAGAACTGTTCACTAATTTAGTGAAAGGACAATCTAAGTTCAGGACAGCTACCAGTATCATAACTACATCACTGAAAGGTCAGATGTCAGTACAGTTACCAGGTGTAGGAGAGGAGATAGATGCGGCTGCTAGAAATGCAGTTTATAACCCAGACTTGCCTTACACCCTTATATCCACTGCCACATGGGATAATGCAGGAAATGCAGTACTGCATCAGAACGGACAGATCATTTTGCTTGATAAGCCCATTCCAGTAGATAAGGGAGCAATATTAGCTCAATGACGCAGAGCACAAAGTAATATATATGTCTGGGATAAGCCTGGCAGTCAGCAGTTAGACCCGAATCTCATTTTCGACCCACACACAGGAAAGCAAGTCAGCAATAGGAAGAAACGTGCAAAGCCAAAGGCTCGCAAGAAGAAACACGTAAATCACAACGCCACATCGACACCCACACAGCAATGTCTCGCACCAAATGCAAGCACAGACTATCTATTCTGCGGAAATATATGTGTGGCTGGGGATGTGATCATGGTGCAACTATGTGCCTTATGTGTACGAATGCGAGACTGAACTTGGAGAAAAAGCTGCAGCTGATGACAATACTTACAATTGCGCATACCTATTGCCTGTTGTCTGTCCTGATGCAAGCAAAAATATCCATTTCGTCATCCTTCACCGCATGGCTCTTCACAAAGGCGGGGAAGCTATGGATAGATTAGCAAAGTCACAGGGATGGACGATAGTAGGGAAGGACTGGAGAGAGGCAGTAAGGAAATGCGAGTGTTGCAATCAAGCTAAGATGAGAGAGTTAGATCATAGCTCTAAGAATAGACACGACAGGGATTGGGCCCCGGGAGAATGTCTCGTAATGGATACTCAGTTTTATCTAGTATTGTCCCATGATGGTAGAAAGTATAAGTATACTATCAAATGCGTAGCTAGTGGATACGTAAAGGATTACTACCTAAAGCAAAAGAACGAGTTTTATGAGTACTTTCTCGAGGCAGTAGCTTTCTTTGAGTGTCAAACAGGAAATGCTGTCAGAATGGTCAAATCTGACCAGGAGTATAGGGGTTACGGGGTTTTCCAAGCGTGGATCAAACGTAAAGGGGTAGAATTCTATCCTTCCCCTAAGGGACACAGTAAGAGTAATGCAGTGATAGAAAATCGCATCTTACTATGGAAGGCCCGGCAACAGTTGCCAGACTTGACGCGGGTTTGCCCATAAGCTTTTGGACAGATATGGAAAGAAATTCTACATACATTGAGAATAGGATCCCTAACGCACACGGAAGGTTCAAAGGAATTTCCCCTTTTGAGGCCATCTTCAAAAAGAAACCGCTCATGTCTCACCTAAACCCATAGGTTGTGCTGCGATTATGAAGGTGGAGAGTAAAAAGGGAGAACCAAAAAGTGTGCCAGTCATATTCCTAGGGTATGAACCAACCACTGGTTACTATAGGGTCTACGATCCTGTAGATCGAAGAATTTACGGAGACTTGCAAAATGTCCGTTTTGATGTCAACCGCATGGGAAAACGTGTTGCTGCGAAAGTCCTCAAACTCAATCCCCGGGAAGAAGAGAAACTAGAGAGGGTTGCCTGGAGCAAAGAAATAGCAATCCCAGTACTCCAGGGGGAGACGAGGAAAACGGTCCCGAGGAAGGAATCACTGACGAAATAGAAATAGAGGGAGCCGAAATAGGATTTCATCCTAATAAACAGGGTTTGCCTATTTCGGGTGCTTCTAGGTCTACCGTAGTTGTGGAAAAAGAAGTTGTGGTTGTTGAAAGTGACAGTGAGACGGAAGAGCCGTTGTCCCCACCAGCAACCCCACAAACTCATGATCCAGGTGGAACCCCACAACCAGAAAAGAAAAACGTCAGTGAAGCGCCAGTCAGTTCGGTAGCCTTTCAGAAAGCTAGTAAGGTAAGACTGCCGAACCGACTGGACGCCTTGAAGGGAGTTGAAGTAGCAGTCCCTGCCCAAAAATTTGGAGAGAAATGGGCTAGGGACCAGTACGGAGATAAGTGGAGCACTCATGTTAGGAAAGGACGAATCCGTCCAGGGGGAGCTTTAAAGGCAATCTCTGGAAAAATGGAACCAACACATTATGTAGACTTCGGAGAGGGTAAAGCAGAGAGAATGCTAGATAGTGAGATAGAAAAATATAGAATTAGTTCAGTCGGTACGGACAGTCTTATTGAGGTTACCCCCGAATTCGAAGTAAGTGTTCCAGAAGTGCTACCTCAGCCAGTATTATCTCCCCATACACCTAACCCCACTACTTTCCGTTCATGGGCACAAGGAGAGATTTCGGGAGACAATCTCATACCTGCTGGTCAAAAAAGGACCAGACCCCAGAAGCAGCTAACTGTTCCTCCAAATAGCGTACTGCAACCACTGTAGGGACACAAACACCCCCCATACTAACTGCCGCTAAATTGCTAGAGGTAGCGCCAGATTTCGCTCCTAATGCTTGCTTTTATGCTTCTATTGAGTGCCGCCAGACATCAAACCGCAAGACAAGAAGGCAGCGAGAGAGAAAGAGATAAAACAACAAGAAAAGCTGAAATCTTTTGAATGGGTAAGAGAGACTGAAGCGAGGAGAAGTGGCAGTAAAATAATACCACTGACATGGGTCGATAGAGTAAAACCTGACCCTAAAGGTGGCACTTATTGTAAAGCTAGAACTGCCATAAGAGGAGATTTAATGGAGCCTGGTGTTCATTATAATGCTAAGCGCACATATTCCCCTACTGCTCACCACCGCACATTTCTCAGTCGCGCACGCTGCCACAATAGGGATTTAAGGCTTGTTGACTTTGTCACCGCATATTTGCACGCAATCATGCCTTACACCATCTATGCGCGCCCACCGCCCGGATGTGAGAGAATAGGGTGGTTATGGCTTATCCTCAAAGCTTACTACGGTCATCCTGAGTCTGGTAGACTGTGGTACAATGTCCTGAACGATATAGTCGTTCAGTTTGGATATAAGCCCCTAGCCATAGATAAGGCGTCTTATGCGATAGTCAAGGACAACAACCCACAGCACACCACGCTGCTTACATTCCATGTCGATGATGGTTTGCATGTTGCTAATGAGAAAGAGCACACAGCCTTAGTTAGGTTCTTCCAGAAAAAGGGTTTGAGATGCAAAGACCTTGGCTTAGCCACGTCTTTCAAGAACATTTCTCTCGACCATTTCGAGAATGGGATCCTAGTCCACCAAAAGGTTTATATTAAAGCCGTTTTGCTAAAGCTAGGATACGATAGCGCTATTCCCGCTAAGTCCCCCACCACCTCGGATACGGTCCGTCCCCTCAAGCCCGAACACGCCATTTTGGCATACGATCTCCGTACCCTTATTGGTGTTTTGCTCTTTGTCGCAGCGGCTGTTAACACACAACCCTTGATCGTTTGCGCTCTGAACATGGCAGCTTTGGATATGGTATCGATAAAATCTGTCGGTTTCTGGTGACACCACGTGGGATTTTCTTCCGTCGAGCGGATAAGTCTTCACTTCTACGTGGGATTACGCGACAGGGGGAGCGTAAGCAAAAGCCAGTCAGCGGATCGCCAGTTATGGATTCATTTACGGAGATTGACCCCAGTCACTGTCTCAGCACTCGATGAAGCTCGGTGAGGCAGAGATCCCTAAAGAAATCCGCCAGAGGACTCCCGTTTTTGGCTACTGTGATTCAGATTTCGCTTCTAGGCAAGAAGATAGAAGGTCCCGGAGTGGCTTCATCTTTTTCTTTCATTTGACTCCGATTTCAGTTTTCTCAAAGTTGCAATCAGTAGTAGCTAACTCGACCGTGCAAGCCGAGATCATAGCTGCTAACGAAGCGGTTAGGGAGGCTGAAGACATTAGGAGGGTGTTAGAGGACATGGGTTATTCGCCGGGCACCATCCCGATCTTAGAGGATAACTCAGGAGCTATCTAATTGTCGGCTCGCGGCATGGGTGAAAACCGTACTAAACACATTGCAGTGCGTTTTCATTACTTGGTCGACAGGTGCCGTGCAAAGTCCGTGCAGTTGTACAAAATTGCGTCAAAGAAAAATTTAGCAGATTACCTGACTAAATCTCTTGCACTCCTGCAATTTTCGCCAATCTCCGGTAGAAATGCCGATTTAATAGCTTTCTTTGTTGTATTATGCATTCCGCACCATGCGTTATATGACATTA
This sequence comes from Paulinella micropora, assembly GCA_019918135.1. Taxonomy (NCBI): domain Eukaryota; phylum Cercozoa; class Imbricatea; order Euglyphida; family Paulinellidae; genus Paulinella; species Paulinella micropora. The sequence goes on from WBZZ01006255.1 coordinate 207,174, forward strand.
TTGTTTGCTTTATTTTGATTGTTTGTATATATTGCTTTCGTCTCCTTTAATGTCTAAATATTTATCAACTAAACTCACTTTTGCTACATGAAACTCCGAAAAGCGAGGGGGAGAGAGAGCCACTGCTGTTATTGCGACATTAGAAGTTTATACATGTTACATAGATTATATCGCATGTGTCGATGATCTACTTTGCTATATAGACTTAATCGAAGTTAATGTCATAATAATAGTTAATAGTAATAGTTATGACCAGACATATAGATTGTAAACTAAGTAGACCCAATGAGGCCACCAGGGAGCTTTGTACTATGGTTATAATTTTGTTAGCGCAACTAAATAGTAGACATAATTGTCGATGTGTTCGGATCGCTCATATTTCTCGGTATATGCTTGTATCCTATGACAACCGTCAGATGTAATAGATAATTAATGTTAAAATGCAACCTTTAATGTTATTATCTTCATGTTGATGTTTTCTGCTGTACTGTTGGTAATGTTGCGCGTCTAAACAGAATTATTTCATGATGATGTTGTCATATGTTGTTTCTTTTGGTTACATGTTTATCTATATGCTATGACTACATACATCTTACCAGCAGGTGCTTCAGGTAGCGGAACCGGCATGTTCATAACTGCGTATAGGCTGTGAAGGCCCAGCATGTTTGTTTTGCCGCTATCTAGCGATATCTTTACTTGTCACGTATATTGTATATAAATCATATTTGCCCGATCATATATTAAGTAATTATACCTGTTTTTATTGCATTATCGTATGTGCATCATACATATGTGCGTTCATTATCGTTTCTGTGCACGTCTCATTGCATGAGGCTGTATTGGTGTGTGAGGACGGGTATATGCGGGTTTGCGAATTTCACGCAAAATTTACGCTCATTTTTATGTTTTATGCTTTGACAATCTTGCAGGGATCCAGACAATGCGTTTCTGACAATGCTAATCGGGTTGACATTTCCCCGACATTTAACTATATAAATCATGTATGATGATTATATCTTCTATGTTTATGGTTATTAGTGCATATTTTTCAAATTTATATCAATCTGGGATCAACTCATATTTGCATATGATAGTATCATAATATGATATTTCATTCAGTTAGAGTCTCCCCTTGAAGTAAGTTAGAAATAATAAATTTCTGGGAAGGCAGTATTTAGGTAGTTAGATTAAGGAATAGCACTGAGGGGTGCGAGCGCTCTACTACCTACGTCACACTGCTATTACAGGACTATAGTACGTGAGTTACACGTACTACGCTACGGGTCGGGGCATAGCTCTGAATGGGACATCCCTGTTAGCAGAGCCGATGTATCTTCTACTAGTACGAGAGGTGAGGGAGTGGATAGTCGATAGGTGTAATATTAATTTAACCATCATTTTTATGCTAATACATATTTCCACAGGCTTAAGGATTATCTTTAATTATGTTACAGTTTGTACTAATCTAAAGTAATCAGGGGGAGTGTTAGACTATAGATTTGGTAACTAATATATCCATGTATTTAACCGGGTTATGCGGTTAGATCCCCTATCAGAATAACTAATGCCAATCCACCTTAATGGACCGAGTGGGTATATCTGCCCCCATTAAGTGGGTCCAGTTATTGTTCTGTTATTAATACCTACCAATCGTTTTAGTCATCCGTTCCTGTTGGGTAAAGTATAATCATTAAAGTCATTCTTCGGTACTTCGTATGTACTTATCAACACACAGGAAACTTATTCTAACCGTTGATTTCATACCGTTATTGTATTAATATTTTTTAGTGGAGCCAAATTCAAAAAGTGAATGGAGGTATTATTATAATAGATCTACGTTAAGTATTAGTTCATGTAGTAGTAGTATTAATATATTATTGTTAGTTCATGGTTTGGAAAAAGGCGGGGTAATTATTAAAACTGGTGTGGGTGGCATTGGTGGCAGTGGCAATATGTCATGTGTGGTGTAGGCGCAGATCGATGTAACATTAAAATGTTGCAGGGGGAGGGGTTCCCGTTCTGTAGACACTTGGTCTTTATTGAGACAGAAGGAAACTGAACCCAACACTGGCTCAACAATGCGGCTTGGAAGTAGGTAGGGGATGACAGAATAAGTGTGTATTGTTGTTGGAAGACGAAATTGGATGTCTGTGTTGTCTGTTAAAGGACGATAGATAGGGAACTTTCATATGACTTGGTTTATAGGTGTGTGGGAATTCGTTACGATAGTTTGTTCCCTTTCCCACTCAACCAGCTACAATCTACCCTTCTCTCCTATCTTTCCTTTGGGAAGCTACCCATCGTGGAACCTTTACCGACCCCTTTCAGGATCTATCCAGGCTACCTAGCAAGACTATCACGCAGTATGGAAACGCACTTTAATAACTCGTATAAACAAAAGAACTGACTCTTTGACTTCCACGTCACAAACTGACTAACTTAGGTATTGGTCTGTCGCATTTTCAGTTAATATTGGTATTAATGACTGTCCGTCGGACTATTAACAAATCAACTATCCAAGTAACGGTGAATTAAATTGAAATAGCTACGACTAACGCTCCCCCTTAGTTATTTGTCAATATCATAACTACAGTCAATAAGTGTCTTATCGTTCTTAAGCAAATGAAAAATTACAAGCGCTTCCCGTAAGGGGTATCAAAAGTCACGAAAAATTATACATATAAACATATAGTAGCGGTGCGAGGAAACAAGTGGAAAGAAAGAAAAGCGAGCTGTATGCGATAAAATGAAGTTGTCCCACGTCCTTCGCCACCGGCCACCGAAAATATCTGGTGATCCCGCCACCTGCCACCCCGTGTCCCGAAACGTCACGGCGCTCACGCCCCAGCGGCCACGATCCCACGGTCCGATTGCCAGCGGCCTCGATCCTACGATCCAATCTCCAACGCGCCTCCAGCTCAACACCTATAGAAATATCACTCGCACGGCAAGGAGAAACAAAACACAAAACAAAGATGAAACACCCATAATCATTCCGGGGTACCCGGAATGTCAACCGTAAATTTGTTGAGCAAATTATGAAACTGCTCGCGGTAACGGTTTTGTAAGTAGATCACCTATCTGCTTTTTAGTTCCTACCTTTATAAACTTAATCTCTCCATCTCTCTGAAGGTGATGAATGAAGTGTAATTCGAGAGGCAAATGTTTGGTGCGGGGTCCGGATAATCCCCTCTCACCCGCGAGAATTGTTTGCGAGTTGTCCTCGAAAATTTCAACTGCACCTTTTTGCGGAATTCCGAGTTCCTGTCTGACATGACCTATTGCTAGTCCTTCTCTTATGCATTCAGCAGCAGCGTAAATTTCCGCGTCATTTGAACTAAGAGCCATTCTACTTTGTCTTTTTGAAAGCCATCCTATCGGGTCTCCTCCCCACAAGATTATATAACCCGTGCGAGACTTACCAGTTTTTAAACAGACTTTATGAGCGACATCAGGCCACAACGTGACCTAGGGTAGGTCATACCCTCTTGAACGGATTTTGGCCCGTGAAACGCTAAACCTCGAAAAGACTTGATTAAATAGCGTATAATTCTGCCTAACATAGCATAAGTTACTCCTTTATCTATGGTTTGCATGACGCTTGCAGCATTAAGAGCTTGTTCTATATCTGGTCTTGTCATTTTGGCTAAATAAAGCAAACTGCCTACTATAATTGGAATAGCAGCATCTTCCGACATTGCTTCCGGTGTTTGGTCTACCGCAGGGGTACTGACCGGACGAGAATTTGCGTATCCTCACGTAAAATTTGCAACTGGTACTTTCTCTGGTGCAAAACGATTCTGCCTTTCTCATGCACTATCTCTATACTTTTGAATTCTTTTGCGACTCCTAGCATTTTTAGTGGGTAGTACAGTTCTAACGCAGACCCGAAATTATCATAAGCTTCTTTGCTAGGTGCGGAAAATATCAAATCATCCACGTGAAATACTCCCATTATAGCTTCTTTTATAGGCTTGTCTTTCTCTACGAACATGCATAAGTCGGAGTCTAACAACCTAAATCCTAGCTTTACTAACTTAGGGCTAGTATGTCATACCACCTTCTACCTGCCTGGGGCGCACCATACAACCCTCCATCAACACGCAATATCATCCCCTCTTTGCCCTCTCTATCCATTGCATCAGGTGGGTAGGCAAATACCGGATCTTGCATGCGGGCATTTAAGTAAGCATTTTTGAAATCGATTCAGTAAAGCTTATTATCATGCCAGGCAGTTAGTTTGGCAAGCATGAGCAGTGAGCGATGTGAGACACAAGGAACAAACAATTGGTCAGGGTTAAAACTAACTCCTGGCTCTAACATGTCTACTCTTAAAGCTACTTGAATCTAGACATAACAAACTTGCTTCTGTTCTCGTCTAACTTTACTTTGTGAACACATGTGAGCCTAACCATTTTGCATAAATCGTTTGAAGTAATTCCTGGACGAAATCGAAGGCTAGTTAGTGAAGTCGAAACGTCGCGCAGAGGAGAATCTAACGGATCGGTCAAAAACAGTAAAATGTCAACGGTAGGGGTTTTGGCCGGTCGTTAAAGTGCTCAGTCTGATAATTTGGTCTAGAGTGTTTAGCTTTTTGTTTTACCGCAAAAAGCTGTTATTTATCACAAGACGGAATTACAACTTTGCCAATGGTATAAACTCAATTTTGTTTGTCCTCCTTTGTTTTTCAACAAGTTCTTTTCTTTTCTCTCCTTCCCGAATCCTTGCTCTCGCAGACAACAAACACACCTTCCTTTTGCATTTTCCTCGTGTATCTTGCATATATTATATTTCGTCGATGTGAAAAAATGACAGTATTTACAATGTCGCTGCAGCAGGTCACATAACAAAATCGTAGTAAAACACCCTTCTCATTCTCATGACGCCAACTTTAGCGAGGCCTCTGAGAGATTGACTACAGCTGTTCATGTTTTAGCGTCCTCACATCACATCACTCACTCACTCACTCACTGTAGTAGTAGTATTAGTACTAGTATTACTAGTAGCATTATTTATTATTATTATTATTATTATTATTATTATTATTATTATTATTATTATTATTATTATTATTATTATTATTATTATTATTATATAATTATTATTATTATTAGTAGTAGTGGTAGTAGTAGTTGAAGCTGTAATTCGGGTTAAAAGATAAATCTAACGCGGTAATGACAGCAAACTCTGCACCATTATCGGGTTATTTTTAGCTTTTTCCCGTTGGCTGAATAATAATAATAATAATAATAATAATAATAATAATAATAATAATAATAATAATAATAATAATAATAATAAATAATAATAAACAGTTTCTCTTGATA
>WBZZ01006255.1:222500-232500 GCA_019918135.1 Paulinella micropora
TTCTTTTTCTTCTTCTTCTTCTTCTTCTTCTTCTTCTTCTTCTTCTTCTTCTTCTTCTTCTTCTTCTTCTTCTTCTTCTTCTTCTTCTTCTTCTTCTTCTGCTGCTGCTGCGTCTTCTTCTTCTTCTTCTTCTTCTTCTTCTTCTTCTTCTTCTTCTTCCTCTTCCTCTTCTTCTTCTTCTTCTTCTTCTTCTTCTTCTTCTTCTTCTTCTTCTTCTTCTTCTTCTTCTTCTTCTTCTTCTTCTTCTCCTTCTTCCTCTTCCTTCTTCTTCTTCTTCTTCTTCTTCTTCTTCTTCTTCTTCTTCTTTTTTTTTCTTTTTTTTTCCATTGTGTACACAAGTACTTTGTATATATTCAAGTTTTGGCATATGTATATAATGAAGCATGAAACGTATGCTAATATACAAATTTATGTATGTGAAGGTACTTTCAAGGTTTCTGGGGGTTTGCGGGCTTCACTCCATCCTCCTGTATGTATGTATGTATGTATGTATGGATGCATGTATGTATGTATGTATGTATGTATGAATGTATGAATGTATGTATGAATGTATGTATGAATGTATGTATGTATGTATGTATGTATGTATGTAATGTTATGTATGCATGCATGCATGTATATGTATGTATGTATGTATGTATGCATGTTATGTATATATCGCATGTATGATTTGTATGTATGTATCTATGAAATTCATGTCTGAAATTCATCTATGAAACGCATGTATGAAATGTACGTTGTTTATATATGTTATGTAAATACGTTATGTATACATCTTATGTATGTATGATATGTGTGCATGTTATGTATTGATATATTTACCCAAAACCAAGTAGAGCGGACTCTGGCGAGCCCTAAATAAAAGCAAAGAAGCATACACCTGTGCGTACATACATACATATATATATGCATACATACATACATACATACATACATACATACATACATACATATATAAGTACATACGTACGTACATTCATTCATACACGAACTAATAATAATAATAATAATAATAATAATAATAGTGTATCTCCTGCCAATTGCTGAGCCAAAAGGCCATGTGCATCCAGTCCTCCATTCCATAAGGAAAGTCTCCACACCAATCGGTGGAATAAAGGAAGTGACGGCATAGAACATTACTCTAGGAGCTTTATACCAATCAGCCCATGGAAAGGACCGATGGCCTATGTACTCCCTAAATAATAATAATAATAATAATAATAATAATAATAATAATAATAATAGTAATAATAGTAATAATAATAGTAATAATAATAGTAATAATAATAATAATAATAATAATAATGATGATGATGATAATGATAATAATAATAATAATAATAATAATAATAATAATAATAATAATAATAATAATAATAATAGTGCTTCTCTGTCAATGGCTGATGCAAATCTGCACATGCGCCTCCATCGTCTCACCCGTGAGGGGAGTACGAAGAATTGACGATAGGCTCTAATGACACCCCCGCACGGGCAGTTCCAACACTTCCAGACGGACCGGTATGTTCAATGAAAATAAATAATAATAATAATAATAATAATAATGATGATGATGATGATGATGATGATGATGATGATGATGATAATAATAATAATAATAATAATAATAATAATAATAATACTGATGTTCATAATAATAATAATAATAATAATAATAGTGCTTCTCTGTCAATGGCTGATGCATTTCTGCACATGCGCCTCCATCGTCTCACCCGTGAGGGGAGTACGAAGAATTGACGATAAGCTCTAATGACACCCCCGCAAGGGCAGTTCCAACACTTCCAGACGGGCCGGTATGTTCAATGAAAATACTGGTCCAGAAATAGACCGGTATGTTCAATGAAAATACTGGTGGCACCGACGGGAATCGAACTGGCGACAGGGCCCAGATGGTAGAACTTGACCACTGGGCTATCACGGTGTCCAAATAATAATAATAATAATAATAATAATAATAATAATAATAATAATAATAATAATCATCATCATAATATAGGCTTCCTCAGACTATAGCATCAGATCAAGATCCTGGACATGTGCCTCCATTGGGTCACCGGGGTCAGCCGATCCCAACGCATTGTCAGAACACCAAACAGACATAGCAGCAACAGCAACAGCAGGGGCAGATGGGGGCTGTGAAGTGCATGAAGAGCTAGATGCGAGGGTGTTAGCTGAAGAGAAGAACTCGGAGACACTACGCTGCGCTCCCGAACCCCTCTCTCTAGCCAGGACGTCCACACTGCGCGGACGGCCGCGCCGCGCAACATCAACGTCACTTGGGGGAGAGGGTGGGACAGAAGCTGATGGAACCTCAGTGAGGTCAATCACCTCCTCACCCCCATCATCCACCCCAAGCTCCTCCCTTTTACCCTCCCTAGCAGACCAACACTCAGACACATATGATCCAAACAACACATCCAACTTTGGAGGGGGACGCAACGCTGTAACCCCTAACAACGCAGCAAGCCTAAAGTTACTGCGGAAGCGCGACTTCCCCTGAAAAAACTTACAAAACAATCGTGATTGATCCACAGGCGACATATCATCCCAACCCTGCCGCACAGAGCCCTCCCGCTCCCGCCCAAGCAACACATCCTCCACCACAACCTCACCACCTACGACCTCACCACCCTCCTCACTCCCTCCATCCCCCTCAGCACCCCCCACAGCCATGCCACCGAGCCTCTGCATACTCAGCAACAGCTGCTTACGTCTCCCCTCATGCATGGGGCAATCCCATAAGAAGTGCGCAAGGGACTCATTGACATCATCATGACAACAGAAGCAGCGAGGGGACATGCCACTGACCAACTTGCTGCGGTACAACCGAAGGCGGTTGTTGCAGCTGAACAACCTTCTCCGAAGCAGATTATAATGCGCATCATCAAGGGCTACCCATCTTGGGAACTCCTTAGTTCCAAAGACTTGTCTTAGGATGACTCGCAGGCCATCAGTAAGATCGCTGCCTGCCTCTCGCTTGTCCCACATCAGTTGCTGCACCATCTTGACGTCCTGCTGAAGGGCCCACTTGTCCACAGTCGAACTCCAACCCTCGAGGTCCTTCTCTGAGCTATTTAGGAGCTCCTGAAGCCCTTGTTGTAGATCCATTGAGTCCCTGATAGCGCCTTCGGCCTCCGCAGTCCAGTCGGATTGACTTGAGATGCGATGACAGGAAATCGCTTCTCCGGTAGAACACGCAGCCGTCCATAGAACTTCAGTTGCGCCGCCCGCCGCAAACGCTCCGCACTCAAAGAGCGCGCCAGAAAGAGTGTAATCCACTTGCTTGTCTTAGGGCTGATGCCGAGAATCATCCTCATGGGGCGCAGCATTGCTGCCTCCAGCTTGGTGAGCTGCGATACGGGGGCACGCCAGACATCGAAGGCGTACTTCAACTTGGCCCCCACAAGTTGATTCCAGCACATGAGACGATACCTAGCTTGTATCTCACATGCACACCACAAAGAGTACCAACCTGCGGTGGCGACTTCAGTGACACGCGTAGCCCGCAGGGCCTGCTCCTTCCACTTCAGGTCGTCGGTGATAACCACTCCCAGGTACTTGTACTGACTGGTGACACAAAGCTTCTGGCCGCGAAACCACACCACGGGCTCACCTCGCTCCCTGATACTTGGTCGTTTCGCCTTGCTCGACGTGTAAATGGGCATGATTTCCGTCTTGCCGGGCTTCAAGTGACTTCCAGCCGGTAATCTTCCGCGAACTTGGCCACAACATTGACCATCTTCTGGAGCTCGGTGCGACTGTGAGCGATGAGGGCCACGTCGTCCGCGTATAGAAGTGCCTTGATGTCGTTCAGCCGCTTCACATCCGTGATCTTGAGGGCACTCGCCAGCCGATCACACAGCTCATCCATAAAGACGTTGAAGAGTGTGGGAGAGAGAGGGGACCCCTGTTGGACGCCTACACCCTCCAGTACTTCGGGGGTGAGTGCTCCATCAACTAGCACTTGCGACGAAGTCTGCTCGTAGCACCTGCGTAGCGTGCGCCAGAACTTGCCCCTTACACCCAGCTTCCAGAGCCTCTCAAATAGACCATCTCTCCAAACAGACGGGAAAGCCTTGCGTAGATCGACGAACAGGACATACGACTCCCGCTTCTGCTGCTGACGCCCCAACCTCTGCAAAAGGGCAAAGACCTGATCCGTAGTGCGACGCCCCGGGCGGAAGCCTCCCTGCTCTGGACGTAGCTTATCCGGGCCATCCACGAAGAGCGTTAGACGAGTAGCTAATAAGGACAGATACAGCTTACCAAGGCAACTAATAATCGAGATATCCCTCCAGTTGTCAGGATCCGTAGGATCCCCACCCTTGGGGATATTGACGATGATTCCCTTGCCCCAAGCTTTTGGAGTCCTCTCGGCTTCTCGAATCCAGTTGAAGTACTGCGTTAAGTAGCCATTGATGTAGGCGCCGCCATACTTGAGCATCTCGTTCTTCACTTTGTCCTCGCCACAAGCTTTGTGGTTATTCAGGGCACGTTGCCTTGCAAGGACCTCCTCTTGCGTGAACGGCTTGTCCAGCTCTTCGCAAGTGTCTTCACCTACTTCGTGCTCCTTCATAGCCCGGGCCACCTCATCTCTGAAGCGATCGTTCCAGTGGAACTGCCGCTTAGCTTCGGCTTCCTCCCACTCCAGCGAGCCTGCTTCTGCACAGCACTCCACCACAACAGCCGCACTTGCCGGATTTTCCCGTGGCTTCACCGAATTTTTCCGAAATTCCTCCCACCGCGCGACCTTTTCCGGCAGCGTACACGCCAGTGAGCCATCCTCCCTTTGCACCGGCGCGGAGACCTTCGTTCTGCGTGCCCCGCCAAGCCGCTTCGCGAGTAGCCAAAAGCGCTTTGAGGATTGCTCGCGTTGACATTTGACCGCTTCTTCCTGCACTTGCTTGAAGGAGGCGGACTTCTTGGCCCGAGTTACCTTCCGAATTTGCTTGCGGAGCCGTAGCCGATTCAGACGGGCTTCCGCATTCGATTCATCCCTCCTGTATGCTGCGTAGGCCTCCCGGCGCTGCTGAATGAGCTCCTTTAGCTCCCCATCGAACCAATTGTTGGTGAAACGGGGTCGTATACATCTGGAGCCAAGGACCCGGTGCGCCGCCATTCGGAAGGACTGCGCCACTCGCTCGGTGACGTCATCTACCACCCGTTGGCTGTCGGCACCACCCGATAGGTCAAGCTCAGGCAGCTGATGTACTCCAAGCTTCTGTAGGCAATGCTGGAATACGTCATCGAACTTGTCGCGTAGATAATCCAGCGCTTGCTTCGCAGCGTGATCATTACCCGAGACACCAGCACCAATTAGCTTATCCACACGAAAGGACCTGTAAGGTTTCGCAGCCCGCTTTGGCCGGCGCTGGCCGCTCCACGTCAGTTCGGCCCATACTGCCTTGTGGTCCGTATCAAGATCATCTTCGCATACTCCGAACTTTGCTCCAGATGCCAAGCCAGGCGACGCGCAGATGTAATCGAGGAGGTGCTTGCCTGTGCCCATGCCGCGCTGCTCACGCCGGGACCACCAGTAGGACCCTTCCACTGGGCACGAGAAGCCGCTCAGATTTCGCAGGCCCGAAGCGACGAGGACAGCCGCGAGTCTCTTGCCGTTCTCCGAACGTACCGGTGCTCCCTTATCATCGACCTCCCCGTGCTGACCGACAATGCCCTCCTCTTTTCGGCTGCATGCCGGCCCGAGCTTTGCGTTGGCATCCGCCACCGTGACCACAAGACCTTTGGCTCCAAAAAAAGCTATAGCTGCCTGCCAGGCCGCATACGCCTCTGACGACTCTTCTTCCTGAGTTTCCTGGGGAAAGTAGCCGTTGCCCACATAGATATCCTGAGCGCCGGTAACACCCGAGGCGATACGCAGCCACACTTGCTGCCGGTGGTCGACGGGGGCTGACACCAGGTTGCAATACGGACCAAGGAAGTTAGCCACCGCGAATAGAACCCCACCCTTGCAGCGATTTTTCTCGCTGACCTCCGCAGGTTTTCCAAAAATCCGGAATCCATCCAGGCTGCATTTGGAAAGTTGCTTCTTGCCCATGCGGTGCTCCTGAGCCCCGATGACTAGCCAGCCCTCGTGCTTGTAGAATGATGCCCATTCCGCCGTGCCTACGTTGTCGTATCCCGTTTTACCCTGCCAGTTGTGACTCGCGACGAGTAGCTTGAAGCCGGTATCGAACTGCTTGGAGCGGTGCTTCTTGGCTCGTTTCCGGACCCGACGGCCGCGCTTGGCTTCCGCCCTCGTGCTGCCCCCCTCTGCAGGTGCTTGCGCAGGTTGGTCCCCCACTGCACTGGCCACCGAATGCAGGGGCACCACATGCACATCAGCACACTCAGACACACACTTAGGTGCATCGGCAGCCAATTCCGAAGACACCACCTGCACATCATCGACACATTCTTCATGCAGAGGCAAGACGCGATATCCCGTCGCAGCTTCCTCCTTCCGGACCGCCGCTTCCCCACGCAGATGGATGCGAATAAGCCTTCGGACACGTTCCCTGTCCCTGAACCTGCGCCCAAGGGCCACATTGACCCCTCTGCCGAAGAATTTGAGATGTTTGAGTTGCTGCAACGCCGTCTGCCTGCTGTCATCGTCCTCGTAGACCAGCTCCAGGTGACGAGACATTCGCTGGCCTTGCCACTCCATTACCGGGACCACCAGACCAAGACCGCTCATTTTGGAGGCGATCTCCTGTAGATTGGCGCGTTCTGAGAGCCCCAAGACAATCAGATTACGCCCGTCCTTGTCGTACCGATCTACCCGCCGGTACCGTCGAGGCGGCGGTGCCATCTGCCATACAGCGCCGCTCGCCTTATGTTGAAGCGCCGACCCGTGTGCCAGGTTTGGGGAGGAAGGATGAGGCGCAGCTAAGATAGCCTCTCCACGTGGTTCAGGAATTCCGTCATATACGCGAGCCCTCATCCTCCCATCCTGGGACATCGGGCCAGAGCCCGTCGAAGAGGCATTCCCACGGGGATTGTCCAGGTCTTCGGCGATTCTACCTTGTCCCATAAGGGCCACAGTGGTAGCTCCGTGCTTCGCGTATTTGTAATCCATTGAGAGTAGTAGACGGCCAATGTCGCTGGCCATCACCGCCGCGCCTCTTTACGCCGAGGAAAGCGCCCGCCCATGCAAATAGCATCGGCGGTATCTGCAACACACACTACACGCATTTCCGCCGGTGTCACTGGACGCTGCTGCGTCGCTTCGTGCCCTTCGGCGCCCGCCAGCACCCCCAGCGTCGCCAGAACCTGCCTCACGCACTACACACACTCTCCATCGCATCGCCAACGCCTCTACTCTCATGCCTTATGGACTTTCAGCTGCTCCTAACAATACACATCATGAGGTACGGGTGTCCCCGAGTGGAGCCAGATCGGACGGCGTGCCGCTGAAACTCCTTCCCCCACGTGGGTATAGAAGGCGCGAACCTAGCGGTACCTATAGGGTCTTATAGTAATCCCAGCCGAAGCTGCTCAGTTAGAAATGCAACGGTGGAGGGTGTGAATGCATGGGGCAAGGCACGGCAACGCAGCAAGGCACTGGCAAGGCATTGGGACCGACTGAAGCCCCTCTCCAACGTGCGCTCATCATGTGTTCCAGTTAGGCAACCCCGAAAAAGCGAAGATAGGGAGGAGACAAAACCCAGATAGGATGAAGATAGGATTAACATGAAGCCGAAATGGAGCCGAGTTGGAACAGGTCAACTCAGCCCCATCTCGGCTCAATGTGAATCCTATCTTCAACCCATCTCGGTACTGTTTCCTCCGAATGCTCACCTCAACAAGATCACCAAACCGGAACTGGAAGCCCCCAGGCATTTACTCGGCAGGAAATTCGGCGAAAATGGGCTAACCAGGAAACCAGACCCAAACCAACAGCCAAGAAAAACGAGCCAACCAACAATCCAACAGACAACCCCACAACCTGCCTGGCCGAACCCCTACCGAGTAAATGCCCAGTTGAGAGTTGCGCATATCCCGGTGACCGCCCTCCCCAAGCGGTCACCTTCGTGGGGAGAGGCCCAACCACCTCCTCTTCCCATGGAGTGCCATCTTGTGCACCCCTCCAGAATAATCATAATATAATAATAATAATAATAATAATAATAATAATAATAATAATAATAATAATAATAATAATAATGATAATAATAATAATACTGATGTGAATAATAATAATAATAATAATAATAATAATAATAATAATAATAATAATAGTGCTTCTCTGTCAATGGCTGATGCAAATCTGCACATGCGCCTCCATCGTCTCACCCGTGAGGGGAGTACGAAGAATTGACGATAGGCTCTAATGACACCCCCGCAAGGGCAGTTCCAACACTTCCAGACGGACCTGTATGTTCAATGAAAACACTGGTGGCGCCGACGGGAATCGAACTGGCGACAGGGCCCAGATGGTAGAACTTGACCACTGGGCTATCACGGTGTCCAATAATAATAATAATAATAATAATAATAATAATAATAATAATAATAATAATAGTGCTTCTCTGTCAATGGCTGATGCAAATCTGCACATGCGCCTCCATCGTCTCACCCGTGTGGTGAGTACGAAGAATTGACGATAGGCTCTAATGACACCCCCGCAAGGGCAGTTCCAACACTTCCAGACGGACCGGTATGTTCAATGAAAATACTGGTGGCACCGACGGGAATCGAACTGGCGACAGGGCCCAGATGGTAGAACTTGACCACTGGGCTATCACGGTGTCCAATAATAATAATAATAATAATAATAATAATAATAATAATAATAATAATAATAATAATAATAATAACTAGGGGCTGCGCCAACACCTGAAAGGAAGGTTTGCAGTGCGCTTCTTCGCGCATCCCTCCCCTCGGGCTGGAGTTCTCGGGGGGAGAGCCCCCCCGGACCCCCTTTCCCTTCGACAGAGTACGTTCAATTGCGGGAGGTACCAGCAGAACGCAAGTGTAAGCTCTGGTGACACAAAAACCTCAAATTTTTGGTGTTTGTGCCACCCGCCACCAAAACATTTTTCTCTCCGAAGAGAGCGCACCGAGAGGTGTTGGGTACACCAAACATCAGCCTCAAACTCCGTCGGGTGTATGAAAACGGCGCCTGGTGGCGTGAAAACCTCAATTGTCTGGTGTGTAGGCCACCCGGCGCCATAATTTTTATGTTTTCGAAGAGAGCTTACCAAGAAGTGTCAGATACTCCAAAGATCAGCCGCTAACTCCTTCTGGTGCGCCTGGTGGCACAAGACCTCAATTTTCTGATGTGTGTGCCCACCCGCGACATAAACGGGTACGTACAATCGCCGGGCTGGGGTTCCCCCCTTCCTCCTCGACAGGGTACATTGAATTGCCGGAGGCACCTGCAAGTACTGCTAAAAAACAAGGAAATTTGGCATTCAGGACACTGCCTTGACGCAAATATTTGCGTGAATTCCAAACAAATTATACCATCATCAAGATCGAGTCTGGGGCTAACCACCCTGTCAATATGAGCTCCCAACTCCTCCTGGTTCACACAAACAATGATTTATCCCGACAGGGGTGCGGAAAGGGGGGGGATGGGTGGGATACACAATTTCCAAATTTCCCCTCCCCCTAAACCCACCACCCCCTACTCCAACACCTTTCGGGGATAATAATAATAGTAATAATAATAATAATAATAATAATAATAATAATGTATCTCCTGCCAATTGCTTAGCCAAAAGGCCATGTGCATCCAGTCCTCCATTCCATAAGGAAAGTCTCCACACCAATCGGTGGAATAAAGGAAGTGACGGCATAGAACATTACTCTAGGAGCTTTATACCAATCAGCCCATGGAAAGGGACCGATGGCCTATGTACTCCCTAAATAATAATAATAATAATAATAATAATAATAATAATAGTGTATCTCCTGCCAATTGCTGAGCCAAAAGGCCATGTGCATCCAGTCCTCCATTCCATAAGGAAAGTCTCCA
>WBZZ01006255.1:237500-257500 GCA_019918135.1 Paulinella micropora
AAAGGTCCTGGCGGTTTCTTTTATCTTTCGTTTCAACCCTTCTCAGCTTAGCCTTAGCTTGAAGAAGTTGAACATATTGCTTGTTTGGTCTTGGTGGTAAAGGTGGTTTTGACATTTTACAGTTATGTATGTATAAGGTAATTCAACATGAACAACATTGAAGCCAGTGAGAGAGAGAAATAACCATAGTTCAAGAAAATGGTGGAGGATGCTATGAAAGAGTGAGAGATAAAAGAACTAAGGTTGAAGAAGGAGTAAGAATATCGCAGTACTTATCGCCACCAAGCAAAAATAACAACTGCTTATTCTGGATATTCTAGATATTCATCCGATTAACAAGAACAGGTGTAATAAAGTCAGAGCTGAATTCAACCTTCCGCCAAACTCTCCTATACCATTTTCAATAGCAGTCCAAATATTGAAAAAATACAATAAGGAAGGGAAAAGATACGAAATAACAGACTACATAATGAAGGAAACAGTCAGCAGCGGGGGTGTCATTAGAGCTTATCGTCAATTCTTCGTACTCCCCTCACGGGTGAGACGATGGAGGCGCATGTGCAGAAATGCATCAGCCATTGACAGAGAGGCACTATTATTATTATTATTATTATTATATTATTATTATTATTATTATTATTATTATTATTATTATTATTATTATTATTATTATTATTATTATTAGGGAGTACATAGGCCATTGGTCCTTTTAAATGGGCTGATTGGTATAAAGCTCCTAGAGTTATGTTCTATGCCGTCACTTCCTTTATTCCACCGATTGGTGTGGAGACTTTCCTTTTGGAATGGAGGACTGGATGCACATGGCCTTTTGGCTCAGCAATTGGCAGGAGATACATTATTATTATTATTATTATTATTATTATTATTATTATTATTATTATTATTATTATTATTATTATTATTATTATTATTATTATTATTATTATTATTTGTTGGAACTGCCCTTGCGGGGGTGTCATTAGAGCTTATCGTCAATTCTTCGTACTCCCCTCACGGGTGAGACGATGGAAGGGCAGTTCCAACACTTCCAGACGGGCCGGTATGTTCAATGAAAATACTGGTCCAGAAATAGACCGGTATGTTCAATGAAAATACTGGTGGCACCAATAATAATAATAATAATAATAATAATAATAATAATAATAATAATAATAATAATACTATATCTGAGGCGTACTGATGCAGCTAATGGCATATCCTCAACGGACATAAGCATCCAATACCACAAATGAAGAAGGACAAGAACTAGATAAACTAATCTTTTTTGAAAGTAACCACTATTACGGATTGTTAAGCAATTCAAGAAGCGGTGCGAAGATGGATTACAATTATACTTGAGGAAACATACATGTAATCTTAACAGGAAAAATATGAGGATATTAGATTGAAGAAGAATGATAAAAGACACTTCATAACTAAGTTCAACACAGAAGAACAAATAAAAAATGAATAAATTCTCCATTACGATTTGGAATCATTTAGAAATATAATAATCGCAGTCAGCTACGATATCCACGACTGCTAAATAGTTTGATATACTCAGGGCTCTGAGGGTTTCAAATACATAGCTGTTAAAGATTTTATAAGTCAATTCGTAGATGAAATAATAAAACGAGGGGGCCTTATAAAAGCAGGATGGGAGCCGAAATGAAGAAAGATAAACAGCCATTCTATATGTTAATTGTTTCAACGGAGCAAACTTTGACCACTACTTCATACACCAAGAATTAATTAAAAGGTGTATTAAGATTAAGTAATCAAAAATCAATAACTGCTCTATTATCTGCATAGAGTTTGAAAATGTCAAGATGTGGGATATGTGTAAGCACACTCAAGGAAATCTTAAAGTAAATCTTGAAAGTATGGGGTGCTCAGTGCTTAAGGGAGATTTTGACCACGACAGGGCGAAGAGGTGGGAGGATATCGATGGCGAGACGAGGCAGGACTGTTTGGCTTATCTAAGGAATGATGTTATGTGTTTGAAGGAATTATACGATAAGTTAAACACGACGATATTTACAACCACAAAGTCAATCTAACTTCATACATCTCAACTTCAAGTCTCGCTTTCAACATATGAAAAAAATATGTAGACGGTAAATACGAGATGATACTTCCAACGGTGGAGCAGGAAAGAGCATTTAGCAAAGCCATTATAGGCGGAAGGACTTACCAATCTAAGAGGCGTTCATTTCAGCTCAGTATGAAAGATATTTGAAAAAACAGATATCATTTGACGATATAATTGACTACCTAGTAGATGCGGATGTCGTATCTCTATACCCTACCGCGATGTTCTTAGCTTTTATGGTTGGCGATATTATAGAAACAATCGGACCGTTTGACCTGCGGAACCTTCAAATCTGTATCTATAATCTTGACTATCTTTCTCCAAAAAAAATACTACACTCCAGAATTGGACAGTGGGGCCATATGAGCTCTTTAAAGTGGAGACTGACTGATATGAAGGACCAATGGCTTAAGAGTGTAGACATCACCGATAGAAGGATATGAAGTCCGCATTCATAAAAATACTACACTGCTGTAAAATCTGAATGTGTTTTCAAAGAATACATAGATCATATGTTTAAGGCAAAAGAAAATGCGGAGAAAGGTAGCTCTCAATATTTTCTCGCCAAGCTGTTTATGAATAGTCTATATGGTAAGATGATACAGAGACCTATAACATCTATTACAACATATATACGGACTAATGAAGAATACTGGAAATTCTGGAGTAGTAATCAAATAACTGTCATCGTTAAATTTACAGATAAAGAAGGAAAAGATTTATGGCACATATCAGGCCTACCTCGTAATCCAATCTTATTAGAAAGTAGTATAACGAAGCCTTCACACTATGGGGCATTCATACTAGCATATAGCAGACGAATTATGTTTAAGTATATTAAAGAAACCAACCCAAACGGAAGCATTGAAGATGACTTTTACTACACCGATACTGACAACATCCAAATTCATGCGAGATGTGCGAAGCATATTAAGAATATGGGTAATAAGCAACTGGGTGGTATAAGCGATGACTTAGGCGACTGTTGTAAGATTATAAAAGGTGTGTAGATAGCACCAAAACTTATATGTTAAAATTTACGACTCAAGATGCTTTCACCGCTGGTATGACTAAAAACGATCTCAAGCACATAGCGAAGGGAGTTCATATAGAAACTGCAGAAAATGGAGTTAAAATATATTTTCATTTTAGGGATAAAGGCTTAGATGCTCAACAGCTAAACTATGATGTATTTGATAAGATGGACAAAGGTGGTAGAATTGAAAATGTTAAGGACTTCCAAATGAAAAAAATACACATTGACAGAAACAGCAAACAACAACAAATCCCGCACTTCAGCATTTTACATATGATGAATGTTAAAAAACAAGTTAATGAGAACACGTGGGCGGGTCGTGAATTTATAAACGATAACGACAGCATCCCGCTAGGATTTCAAATTCGCAGTTAATTATAAATATATTTTTTAAATTCCTTTCCCCCTGAAACATCTAATATTATGAACACCCCTCGTCAGCTTCACCAACTTAGTATTTACCGCCGTCGCCCCTAACAATGATACGGGGTCAAATGCGGTTCGGTAGGTCGTGGTTAGCTTCGCAGTCTTCTCCCGTTTACCTTTCGGATTTACTCTTGTAGCTACTCTGTCAATCACTCCTTCTTCTTTGTATCTTGGTGTTCTTTTTAATACTCCCTTTACTAATGCGACATCTGTGAGTAAGTATCGCTTATCCACACTTCCCCTAAATGCTACAATAGCTTTACCATCTTTTTCATACACTGTTGATTTTTCTTTGCTGGCGACTGGCTTCCAACCGTCAGCACCCTTTCTCTGACCGCGACTAATAGACATCCTCCGACAACTCCGCACTGCATCCCTTCTGCTTCATGTATTCTTTACCTGCCTTTTTCAATGCTTCCCCGTAACTTATACTATGTTTGACTGAGTAAGCCTTAACAAACTTTATCCATTCACTCATCCTATATTAATTATTTAATTTTTTTATTTTTTATACTGCATACTAAATACACCCCCCTAATATGTCCAGCCTCACGAGACTGTGGGAGAAGTTCCAACAACTTTCTATTGAAGAAGAAAAAAATCATTCTCATTGGACTTTATTCAAAAGGTAATCCACGACGAAATAAAAGCGATTGAAGAAAAGAGAAATGCTCAACCAAAAGACACTTTTCAATGCGGAACATACCGCGGAAAGAAGTTTGAAGACATCGCAAAGATTGACAAGCAGTATATTGAATGGTTGGTCCGTCAGCCGTGGTGTAGTAATGAAGATGAATTTAAAAAGTATTTATGTTTATAATAAATAAATTTTATATAATATATACAATGAGTGAAGCAGAAGCAAAAAAAAGAAATTCCTAATGAAGAGGAAGAAGCAAATAAATTTCTACAATATGAACAATATATACATAAAAAATTGAGGATGTTGCCAAGATTGACAAAGAGTATCTTGAATGGCTAGTTCAACAGCCTTATTTTAAGAATAAAGATGAAGTAAAAAGTATTTACAGTAGAAGGTGATACATTTTACCTCTAATATTGATTTCTTTTTTATTATTCGCAGTATTGCTTTCTGTTTATGAAAGTCGCTAAACTTGGTGAAATGCGGTTCTTTCAAAATGTTATCCTCAACTTCTACTTCTCTATTCGCTTCAAGGTATTGTTTAAGGATATCTTTGAATTGTATGATGTCAAAGTGGTGGTCAACATGGACATCAACCCGCTCATATATATCTCCACTTATTTCGCATATGTAACGGGGTTCCACGAATACATCAATAGCCATAAGGTCTAGATATTCTTGTATTTGCGGTCTTATCGTATTCCTGCTCGCATCTTTTATCACTCTCGCTATTTTTTTTGTTTCGCTAAGCCCTATGATGTCAACACAACAATTCCACGAAAACTGCTTACTATTCCCACAAAAGTGTTTGCTTCCTGTTGTCAAAGTACTTTCAACATCAATGATGCAATCTTTTATGCCTGGGTGATGGGTTATCAGGTCTCGCACAAAATCGCTATCTTCTGAGTTCAGTCTTTCTCCATCATTATATTTGCTTATTATTATTCTTATGTGGGATTTGATAGATGCTTTCGTTAGAAACCTCCTACCTCCTATCATATACAACTTACGATAATAAAACATATTAATATATTGTATTAGAAAAAAAATATTACGAAAATTAATTATTGGTCTTCAATAAAATTAGCAATAACACTTACATTTCCTCCATTATTAACAGTCGCAACAGACTTTTGTAAAAATGTTAGATTTTCACCAGGAGAAAGTTGTATGTCGTAAGTTCGCAGGTCAATAAGCTGGCTAGAATTAGAATTAACATAAAGTTTTAGAATTACGTCCGTTATAACGGCACCACCTAGAGCCGTCACACTAGTATCCTTTGATACGATTGAAGTCGTGGCATCAATATCAGCAAAGTTCTCCGCTGCTCCAGTCGTTTTCACAATTCGCACTATATTAACTTTTGTGTCTTCGTTTGATATGCTCACGAGAGATGGATGAATGATTGAATAATTTGTCGCACCACCATTAAAAGTTGTTTTATTTTTTATGCTGAGAATTGGGCTTTCAGTAGTGCTCGCTGCCTTACTTCCTTCCGCTTCGTTTGATATGCTTGAATTAATAGTGTTAGTTCCTTCTATAAATAACCCAATACTCGCGGTTCTAAGGGTTGAATTCCAGTAGAAGCATCATTCCTCATTAGTGCGGTAAAAGGTAATGTTGTGTTTCGCAGACTGACACCAGTGTTGGCATTCGCATACTTAATCATATGGACTTGCTGGAAATCGCCAGTCGTTGGGTTCTCAATTGAAAATTTAATAGCATCAAATCCTAAATACTGGAATTGAATTTGAAATACATTACCCTTACTCCAAATAATGAGAGGCATATTTTTGGTTCCGTCGCACAGGTCATCCCAGTTTGCTTGTGTGATATAAGTAGTCGCTCCTCCTTTGGCTTGTAGAATATTCATGCCAATATTAGTTTTATAAAAATAGAAACCATTTGAAAAATCACTTTCACCAATTCCTACACACGAATAATACGTTTTCGTATCATCGGTCGACCATAAAGCAGTGAAGCGGGCTACTACCCCCATACCAGTCCGATATTTTATTCTTCTTTTGCTCGTTATTACAGCATTCGAAGTATTATTTGCTTGTGTTTTCAATTCAGCGATATTCGCATTAAATGAAACTGTCGCATTAGACTGAGTTAATGTCCATATTCGTGTATTAATGGTATAAGGAAAAATCTCCTGAACAACTGGTGTTAATTGAATAGTTAATGTTTCGCCGAAAGCTGTTTTCATATGATTGGTTTCAATGTGGCCATCATACCCGACTTTGACATTTACGAAGTCTCCGTCAGGATTTTGGGCGACTAAATTTCTCTGGTGAGTGGACATAGTATGCCTACAACAAATTCCTATATTATTAAAAAAATAAAATAACTTTCAAAAATTAATTACTACAACTGGCGATGGTTTAAGACATCAAAATTTCAATTTCCTTCACAAGCACAAGAATGGCGAATGTGTAGTGATTGAGATTGTTTCCAGCGGTAGTTGACACAAATTCATATCACCTCTCGGTGTCTAGGCTCAAACCGCTTACCTCATAGCAGTCGGTATCCTTATCGCACAGCGGGCGGTTGTTGTCCCAAGTATCAACATGAAACCAGTTGTAATGATAGACATCGGAATTCAAAATAGCACTTCCTTTCAACTTATCCTTCAAAAGCATATAATCCTCATTATCAGAAGTATCAACATCAAACTGTTGGAGACGAGTTCCATCAAGAGTGGTGTAATAATTAATAATCTTAGCATCTCCCCTGTTGTCATTATCAAAAGAATTATTGGCACTCTCAGTGTTGTGAAAGGCGGATGTGTATATACGACGAATTCTTTCACCCTGCGAGCGGTTCATCTTAACGACATAGTTTTGTTGAGCCGTTTGAAGGTTTTGCTTCCAAGCAATAGGATACTCAATCTTGAATGGAAATCCCTCACCCGCAATCTTTGCTGGACACCAAGGATGACATTCGGGTCGGTCTCAACAGCAAGGAATAGATTTAGGTTAGAGACAGTCGTAGCGGTAGCACCAGTGGAAATAGAACTCGCATCAGTGCCGTAGAATGAAGTGCGAGAAGTGCTTTCCCACACAATTCGTAGGTCCAGAATTTCATTAAATCCAATAGTCTTATCCAGTTCAAAAATAGTGCCAAACAGCATACCCAAAGGAAACTTAACACTGATGGTGGCACCATTATTAGTTCCACCTTCAAAATACTTAGCCTCCTTAAAAGGAACATTAACCAAACTATAACTCCCACCAGTGCTATCGGCAAGAGCGGTGTCATCATGACGGCGGGCATTAACAAGAGGCAATTTGTAATATGTTTGAACCGCTGCCTTAAGACCTGCTACATCTCCCGCATCAGTAATTCCTTTTCTTTCCGCTACGGTTCCAATTTCAACTTTTCCAGCATTACACTTTTGAAGCATAGCACCGCTAACCACACCAGCACCGTGGTTTTCAAGTGCCATAAATTTTTCATACTTCATTTCTGGTTTCCATATCACCTTAGTGTAGTTCCCCACATGTTGAAGATTACACAGATACTGCCAGCACTTCAATAGTTTTAATCATAGACAGACAATCCATATAGATACGATTGTAGCGACCCGCATTACCTGGAGCAGTCGGAGTGTAAGTAAATCGCAACACTGACCTCGCAAGGTTCAAAGGGCGGGTAGGAATTTCAAATGTGCTTTCCATACCACCAGCAGTAGTAAGGGCAACATTTGCCGACCCTTCAAGGCTAGTAAGCTTATTCAACTCATACTTACCCGTGAGCAGTTCCTTAGTCTGATGGACTAGTTGTCCTCCGTATTGGACTGGCATTTTCTTTTTTCAGTTTTGTAGTTTGTAAATTAACGACACTATATTTTAATATGAGAAAAAATTAATTAATTAATTACCTAGCTTTTAACAAATTAAAAAATGAACTAAATAAATTAAAATAATTCGTCTCGCGATAAATTAACAATGTCATTACGATGCCGAGACCGTTAAGGTTTATTGGTTGGTCGTTTTCGTCAGTCAAGTAAAACCGATAAACATTGTTCGAGTTAGTAGACAGTCTTTTGCCATACTCCGACCCGCTTCCGTCGTAGATAACAGAGCCGAACGGTATTTCATTCGCCGTATATATTTCCTGTAATACGTGATTATCACCTTCGCCTACTAAATCCGACTGTAGATACAATGTTTTTTCGCCCGTCAAGATTATGACATTTGATGACATTAAGTTATTATTGACGAAGAAATAAGTAGAGGACCGCTCAAACCCCATAATTTCGTAGATGTGAGTTTCGTCATCAAATATAAACCGCGGTTGGATGTTATTGGGATTGTTAGCTACTGTAAATAATAGCTTATCGTCTTCTGGTTCAATGTTTGTGTTGTTGCTTGTTATTGTGTATGTGTAATGGTTGGGGCTGTCTGCGGTTAGCACCTCGGCCAGCTTATTTTTTAAGTTGTTCATCGCGTAGTTGCATTCGGGTATCGTAATGAGTGCCTCGTTGCCGTTTCACTTAGAGTAAAAGTGTTGTAAGGACTTGCCACAGAATAATACGATTTCGGCACCGATAGATATGTAAAATTTTACAATGTGTCGGAATGTCTAGCCCTTTCATATCAATGGAGTGAGTGAAATCACTGTCCGTGCCGTTTATCATATTTTTGCTGTTGACATAGTAAATGTTGGAACTCCTACCTCCCCTATAATCCATCAAACCTATACATAGGAAAATATATTTTTTGTTTTAATTGCTTCATATAAAAGTATCAAAACCATACCTGTTCTGGGCTTTTAACTCCTCCGCTTCCTTCTCTTTCAAATCAATCCATCCGCTGGCGACTTTAAAACGGGTTCCTTTCGCCCGCTCTAAAAGAAACCGCATACTATGCCATCCGCAAGTATCACTCGTATCACTCTGTTGTTTAACTTGATTAACCTTCATTAATAAATAACTATCGGGTCGGCTTTTATCTAACAATTGTTTCATCTGTTGTTGAAAGAGGTCTGTCGGTTGATGTTCGGCTAGCGGGTCATAAACTTCAACACTCCTTTCGCCGTTTATGCTTACCCAAACAGCCATCCAATGTTGCCCTTTTGTTGCTCGGGTCTGTGTTCATAATAAAACCACACTTCTTTCTTTTTTCTTGTTTTAACTTGTTGATTTGGTCGCTGGCTATCGTGCCCAAATGCAAATTATGTTTTTTCATTATGTCATCTATTTCGCCCATCATTAAGCCTCGACCCATTTTACCAATCACCGCATATTCCTCTTCTTCTTCACCCGCCGAACTATCTACCAAATCTTTGTCCTCCTCCGTCTTTTCCTCCGTCTTCGCCTCTGTCTTCGCCTCTGTCTTTCCATCATCAGGCTCTTCGACGGTAGGCTCTTCATTAACGGGGTCTTCTGGCTCTTCTTCTTCTTTAGTTTTCTTTTTATTTTCTATCGCAAACTCCAACCACAAATCAATATTTTGCCAAGCTTGCTCTGGTGATGTGGATGTTTCAATCGCGGCAATTTTACTTTTTTAAAGCCAAGTTCTTAACATTTCCTTATAGTTTATCAGCCCCTTCGGAGGTTTAACATCTGGAATTGAAACACCTAATTGCAGTAGTTTATTAACAATAGTTTCATTATTATCTTTTCCTTTCCTTTTCTTTCTGATTTTCTCATCGAGCATGTTGTCAATTAATCTTTCTTTCTTTGTCTTTTTGAGTTCTTCTTTGGCTTGTCAATCCTCTCCATTTACGCCTCTTCTTTTCCTTGGTGGAGGTCGTCCTGGTGGAGGTGGTGGTGGTTGTATCATAGATGGTGCTAGTGGTGCGATTAATAACCCCTGTCTATGCCGTCGTTCAGCATTTACTTCCTGAATAAGTCGTTGTTCCTTTTTCATTCCCCTATCTATTTTTTCCTGTCTTTCCTTAGCATCGGCAAGGTCTTTTCTTTCTTGCCTTTTCTTCCCCTCTTCCATTTCCTCCCGTGCGGACTTTTCCTTTTTCTCTATGGCTTCAATGCCCTCATACTTTTCTTTTTTAAGGTTGTTTAAGTGGTCTTGAATTGCGGTTCTTGTGTTCTGTTCAATCTCCGACAGGCTTTGAACTTTCGTAGGTCTTCCTTCTTTGTCTTTGACCTCTTTGGTCTGCCTAAATATTTCAGAAATAGTTTAACAATTTGAAGTGTTGATAAGTCATTTGTTTTCTTTCCGAAGTTTAGATATGCTCTTTTTACCTTTTACTTTGATATATGGCCGACCATCTTTCGTTCTGTATATCCTCGGTTTCCTTCGCGGTTTTTTTACAACTATTTTTATATTAATGTAAAAAAAAAAAATAGAAAGTTTAGTTTAATATTATCTGTGGGTTTTAAAATTTAAGTGCCCCACGTCCGCTCTGCTTGCAGTATCCAACTTTTGAGGCAGTGGCTTGAACTGAACCAGCATACGGCACTCCCATACTGCTCAATGCTCCAGCTGTCTTTGAGATTACCTTGTTATCGCGGAGAAATTTATTTACAGCCAAGGCCGTTCTTCCTACCTTTGCCCAGTCAATTTTACCTCCCTTCTGTCCACAACCCTTTTGCTTCTTTCGCCCAGTTTTCTTTTTTCCACCCGCCATTGTGTTTGAGTTTCTTGTTATTTTTCCAACTGTTGGAATGACTTCAACCCTTGTTGTTTTTACGACCATTATAATATATGAAAAAAAAAATTAAATTAAATTACAAAAATCGTTTATTGAAATTTTGCCTCAGTTCATCAGACACCGCATCAACATACAAAAAGTTATATCTCTCTTTGGTCGCCTCGTGGTATTTTTCAATGAAGTATTCAAGGTCGTAGCCGAGGTCCAAATGTTTATACACGAGTTCAATTTTATCAACACTCTGACCTGGAAAATAAGAAGGTAGTCCAGCTGTTTAATAGCCTCAGGCCGTAAGTCGTTTAGGTATTGCGAACTCATAATCACCTTTGACTTGTAGTGTCTATTTTTTTTCAACAGGTCGCTCACAGACTTATCACTCAAGCCTGAGCCAAGGTCATCTAACACGAACACGACTTCTGGTTAATGTATTTGCTCGGTCTTTCTGCTGGTGCTTCCTGCTTTTTCTTTTCACCATCTTTACCAAAATAAAGAAATTTCGGCTTTTCTACTTCATCTTTACCATCCTGAATGATGTCACCTTCTTCTTGCTCTTCGTCTGGCTTGTTGAGCTTGTCTAACTCGTAATCAATCACACTGTATCCGTTCGTTTTCAAATATGTGTATATCGCCATCGGGTTTCCCTTCTTCTTGAAATGCTTCACAATTTCTTTGTAAATGTGGTCCTTGTGTACCGTGCTGGCGATAATGACAATACGGGTCGTTTTGTCGGTAGTCCTTTTCAGGATTTCAAACACTGCCATGCTCTTTCCGCTCTTCTTACGCGCTAAAAGAAAAATATTAGCGAACGGCTCGTCAAACAATTTATATCCTTTTGCCAACTTGTCGCCATCTCCGTTTTGCTTAACTGGTTTCACCTTTTCATTATTGATTTTCTCCATCACTCTATATTTTTATTATGCGAGAAATTCTAAACAAATAACAATTCTTCCAGCTAGCAGGTCGGTCTCAATACTGCCACTGTCCGTTTTAAGTACTCTAAATGTATAAACCCCGTCGGTCCAACCTACTACCCCCAAGTTGTAGCTGAGATTGGAAATGTTTGCAGTGTTGCTGTCGGCGAATGTGCCGATAATCCCGATGCGGTCCATATGAAGGATTTTTGTTCTCGTCTCCGTCACATCATTCATATAGTGGATAAACTTAACATTCATTCTAATTGGTGTAAAGCTTAATTTAATGGTTTTGTCAAATGTTTTGCTACCGCCCGCAAAATCATTACTCAGAAAAATAATCTTTTGGAATTTATGGTCTGTCATGTTGCTGTCTATACTAATGCTCATAAACTGTTTATTGATTAATATTTCTGCTCGGTCCGCCTGCGACTTTTATAGCAGATACAGCATTAAAAAAAATGAAAGCTGTGTGTGGTGTATAAAAAAAGGATGTGCGTATAAGCCGATGAGTGATTGGTGTGTTAGTTTTAATGATTCCATGCCTCTAATATGTTCAAATGATGCTTCGTGGTATAAAATCTATTTGTATGAATGTTATTTTCTTTGAACTAGATGGCGATGGAAGGCAAATGCTAATCAATAGTGTCAAAATGCCTACATAAGTATTGGCAACCTCGCACGGTAAGTTCTTTTCAGATAGCCTCACGATACAAAGGGTTATAATCGAGATAATGATAGCCATTTGAAGTAAGTACTTAATAAGTCGGCTGTCGGTTTTTCGCTTAGTCAAACAGCAATCCCAGCTGTCCTCGTATTCGTGGTCTAATTTTTTTTTCTTCCTGCTTAATTTGGACATCAATCACACGGTTTATTAAATCTGGTGTGAGGTCGCCATCTACTTCAATGACTGGCGGTGGTGGGTGTAATCTAGGGGGCATTTTAAGTGCTTTTTTTTTCTTTCAAAAAACCACTTACGATCTCAAAAAATATATTGGGATTACGGAAATACTTCCGTTCTCAGTTCCGCTAATTGGTTTGCTTGGTCTTGTAATATATTAAGTAAAATTTTGTTTTCTTTTTTCTAAATTAACTATTTTTTCTGATAATTGTTGAACTGCCTTAATTAATGGAGCGACAAACTCAGATATAGCCGATACCATAACTGACATCACCACTATCTACGCATTTAACATCTTCTGGATTAATACTTAAACCTTTCAATTCACATTCCGCTTTTTGCTTTGGACACGGAACCATTATTGACTCTTTTGAAAATCCAGCAAAATTCAATCTGCCGATTTCAGTCAATACTTCTTCTACCTCTTGTGCTATTAAACCCGTTCCTTGTTTCTTCGTTGTGTCATCATTCATGCGAAAGCAGACTGGGTTTAATTTGTTTATAAAATCTAAACCTAAACATTATTTTATATCACTTTTAAGCCGTTTGTCAGAAGTTAGGTAAGGTCCCGTCCTAATCCATAATTGACCAGTTGAGCCGACTAAATACATTAAAAGATTATTGGTCGCACCATTTTCCCATATAAAACCACTGGTTGAAGCATCATAACACCTAAATCTTACAGCATAGGAAGAAACCCCACCTCCCGCGGGAGCAGTTTCTCCATTTAGTGCTTTACCAGCACCAGATTGCGCCATATAAATCCCCCAGTTTGTATCGGTAATATCCCATATGTATATTCCTCTACTGCTTCCTCCATCTACCGCTCCTTGAATTGATATTTTCGCACCCGCACCTGTTACTGATGATGATATTAATCCGCTTGCTGTGAGTGATGTTGTTGTAATTCCCGCATTCGCTGTCATAGCACTCTGAGCATAGATTACTCCACTCCCCCTCGCGTAAAAATTTAAATCTTGGTTGGTAGCACTTCCCGTAGCATATATTGAATTAATATAACCAAAACCAACCCCCTGCGTCCCGTTGCTGTGTCTGAGTTCAACACCGCCAGAAGATTGACCAAGATTGGCTGTGACATATAATCCTACTGGTGTAGCATGAGACCCAGTTCTCGCTTCTCCTTTTATATCTGCCCCCGCATTCGCCGTTAATTTATTAGTCCTGCTGTGCTTATGTTCATCACTTCACTCATCGTTATTGCTTGACCAAGTGTTCCGCCATTTTTGTAATTAAACTGAGTTTGTTTGTGTATTTCGCTATTTGGAAATTTGATGATGTCTTTGAAGATAATATGCTCGTACCGTTAAAATAACAATCAAAATACAAATTAATATTCTCCTGCCGCCAGTTCAATAATTGGAATGTTGGATAAACGGATGTATGAACGAATGCTTGAATGTGTGGACCATTCATATTGTTGTTGGTTCCATACAATTCTAAGCCCCCTGTCGCACCTGTTCCTTTTGTATTCCTACCTACTATACACGGGACGCCGAGAGATGTTGCCAATATTCCACTGAATTCCTTTGTTCCTACTATTGTTTGTGTTCCTGTTAGTTTTACGTTCTGCCCGTCTAATGTGTCCACATGACCTTTCGTAGCCCCGTCTGTTGATGCTGACGGAGTGGCTAAGTTTGTTATGCTTTGGCTTTGCATATCAATTCCCGCATTCGCCGTTATTGACCCGTTTGCGGAGAGTGGTTGTAGATATGCCAGCACTTGCCGTTATTGCCCCACTTGCGTGCCGTTATTGCTCCGCTTGTTGTTAGTGTGTCGCTCGTCATATTTCTAATCAATGTTATATCATAATTATACGTCTCATAATCAAAATACAGACTGGCGATACGGACTTGGCTTCTAAATGAAGTTCCACCACTTCCTGATTTATTTGCGACGAATATGATATATCTAGCAGAAGCATTTGAAACGGGTGTATATGTTTTAGTTGTTTGTGATGCCCACGCCTCGCCACTCCTGCTGTCCCATAATGTGTGTTGTCAGTGCTTACTCCTACATACCAAATGCTAGGGGTTGTTTCGATGTAATTAACAGATGAAGACCTGACATAATATTTTTTTATCTTGTATATGGCTCCTAAATCTATTTTTATTTGCTCGCCTGTGTATGATGTTCCTCCCCACGTGTTTGTGTTTGGTGGAACTGTTGAATGAACTCCTGTCGTGTCGTTGTAGTGTGCGTTGCTTGACCAATAATCGTTCTGGTCGGCATTAAAAGCATAATATGCTGGATTGTATTCGGTAGAAGCAGAAGCAACAAAATCAGCCGAATTATTGCTCTTCATATTTTGCGGACCTGAATACATAACAAAAGCCGAAGCACCCAGTTTAATATCACCCGACATAGTTCCACCCGTCAAAGCAAGGAAAGCTAATGACCCAGTTTGTGCCGTTGTATGTTAATAATTGTCCATTTACCGCTGGTGCCGTTATTACTACATCGCTGTGTGTATCAATACTACCATCGGCAGACACTTTCGCCTTGTTCGCATCGTGCTCTGAAAACAAAGATGAAACAGTTCTTCCATTTAATTGACCTACATTTGTAATGTTCTGGCTGTTCATGTTTAGTGCCCCAGTCATGTTGGCTGTTCCATCTAATCTAAGAAAGGGTGAGTTTGTGTTTCGCCATTGTCCTGTGGTGTAAATAAGCAATTGATTTTCTGCCGCTGTTGATATCGTTACATCGCTGTGTGTATCCATTGACCCATCGGCTGACACTTTAGCCTTGTTCGCATCGTGCTCTGAAAACAAAGTTGAAACAACTCTTCCATTTAATTGACCTACATTTGTAATGTTTTGGCTATTCATGTTTAATGCCCCAGTCATGTTTGCTGTTCCATCTAATCTAAGAAAGGGTGAATTTGTGTTTCTCCATAGACCAGTGCTGTAAATAAGCAATTGATTTTCTGCCGCTGTTGCTATGGTCACATCGCTGTGCGTGTCTATACTACCATCGGCAGACACTTTTGCCTTGTTCGCATCGTGCTCTGAAAACAAAGTTGTGACAACTCTTCCATTTAATTGACCTACATTTGTAATGTTTTGGCTATTCATATTTAGTGCTCCAGTCATGCTGATAGTGCAGTCGAATCTAAAAAAGGGTGAATTTGTGTTTCTCCATTGGCCAGTGCTATAAATAAGCAACTGATTATCCGATGCTGTTGCTATGGTCACATCGCTGTGTGTATCAATTGAACCATCCGCGGACACTTTCACATTGTTCGCTATGTGTTCTGTTATCCAATCATCGACATCTTTTGTATTTAGTAAATTTACTCCGGTTATATTCAAATCCCCTCCCATACTAATGTTGCCGAATTAATCAACATTTATCGGAAATGTTTTATTTACCCAGTTGACTGAGTTGTATGTTAGATAACTTTTTGCGGCTATTGGTGCTGTAATGACTACATCGGAGAGTGTGTCAATTGACCCGAGTGATGTATTCCTCCATTTGCAGTCTACATCGTTGTATGTTAAGTATTGTCCGACCGTTTGTGCGGATATGTCTGTGTCTAACAGATTAACTAGGCTGGTTTGGTGCGGATTGGATGTATTAGAACGGTGTTGAGTTGAGGCTTTAACCTCGTCGTTGTCCCTCACTCGTTGTTCTGTGTAGTATAAACGGCTTCCTTCTTTGATGTCCCCTGTGTTTTTGGTGGACAGTCTCGCATCAAATCGCCCGTCAGTATAGTAGAGGTTCACAGGGTCAGCATCTTCTGGCACCCTGTCTGTATTTAAGCCCACTATGTTCGTGTTCGTTAGGTCGAGGTTCGCGATTGAAAGGCTATCTGTGGCGATTTCATTCAAGCCTAAGAGTGATTTATATTGAGACATTGTATATTAAGCTAATTATGTAATTGTTTATTAATAAAAACTAAATAATATTATTTTGTATGATAATATAAACAAGTAATAAAATGCCAAGAGGTAATAGAGAGGTTGCGATGAAGAATCTTGAAAAGGGTTGGGAGGCGAAGAAGAAACAGGCTAAACAGAAAAAGATTGAGAGGGCGAGGGAACTACTTGCTGAGGAAGAGGCTAAAAATGTGAAAGAAATGAACGAAGACGAAAAGATGGACCACGTGACTAAAAAGCAGTTGGCGAGAGATATAATTGACGGAACGGATGGCGAGCCGATTGAGGGAAGCAGTGAAAGTGAGGAAGTGGAGCACGACTTTGTTGACCTCATTGCGGATAAAATATCCAAGATGAAGATTAAGACTAAGCAGAAGAAACCCCAAAAGAAAGTGGTAAAAAGAAACTACCAGAACTGGAGGAAAGTGAGAGTGAAAGTGAAAGCGAAGAGGAAGAGGAAGAGCCTAAGCCTAAGAAAGGTGGTAAGAAGTCCAGCCGTGTTAATGTCAATGTTTATGCGGGACAACCAGAGAAGTCAAAAAAAGAAAGTAATGATGTTTCAAAAATTTTTCTCAAGTTCTAATATACAGTAACCTACCGTTAGATGTCCGTCTGTACATTATGGACTATTTATATGGTCGTTTTGAGTATGACTTCAATAGCTGTTATGTGTGTGGATTGAGCTTGTGTTTAGCGAACAGACAGATTACAGCAATTGACGATAGTTTTGACCGATTTTATACTTATGAGTTTTGTTCTAATTATTGTTTTGAAATAGAAAAAAAAGAAAGAGCAATATATAGAGATAAAGCATTAGGTGTGATAAAATATTAGAACTGCGATGTTTTCTACTACTAAGAAATGCGGACAATGTCGTCGCCCTGTTCATATTTTTATGATGGGAGGCGAACTTACCAACTATGTCTGCCGTGTAGGGTTAATTTCAGAAAACGAAAGAAAGTGTCCAATACTGTATTCATAATAATATGGCGAGAAGGTGCTCATTATGTCAATACCCAAAATTTGACCCAGTTGTAGATGATGCCTTTATTAAATACCTTGAATATGAATCATTTGGATATGGTAGTGGAAAATCAAATTATATTGACCCGCTGTTTGAACAATTATTGAACAAATTATATTATTAATCATATAAGAGGTGATTGACCACAAACATACGCAAAATAGTAATAAAGTTGTAGAGGACGATGATGAAAGAAAGGAAAAACAAGCACTTGAAATACATTACCAAAAAAGATTACCAACAGATAAATGGAATACGATATGGGCGGACAAACCACTTAAACAAGTTTTTGTAGACCTCGCCGATATGTCAAAACTAAAAGACAAGAAAGGAAATAAAGGTTATGCTTGGATGTTGTTTTGGATAGACACTCACAGCCGATTTTTAATTATTAAACCACTTAAAAATAAAACTGCTAAGGAAGTTCATTTAGCTTTGAAATCTATACCATACACACCCGAATCAATTACGACCGACAGTGGAAGTGAATATAAAGGAGCGGTTAAGGATTATTTTAGAGAAAATAATATTGAGCATCGGACGGTTGAAGTGGGTGACCATCGGGCTCTTGCGATACCGGGTTATACGGACTATAAGACGGTGGCTTGACATACTATTTGAAACTAACGGAAACTTTGACTGGCTTACTTACATCTATGATATGGTAGATGCTTATAATATGCGACATCATAGAACAATTCAAGCTCGACCGATTGATGTTTTTAAAGGAGTAAATAAAAATAAACAACGAATTTTTGTGACCATTTAATTGATGAATTTGAAAAAGGGGATAAAGTCCGCCGTGAGTTGAAAAGGAATTTATTTTCTAAAGGTGGAAAGCAGTATAGTAAACAGATTTACACTGTCGTTGGAAGAAAGGGTTTCAAATTAATATTAAATTCTGATGAACTAGTAAGTCCTCGTGACTTATTAAAGACCAATTTCGACAAACCGGCCGACGAAGAAAAACAAATTAATGAGCAAGCAAAAGATTTAACGAAAGAAAAGAAAACAAAAGAATTATTAAACCGGGAAGAAATTCAGCCGGAGAACATAAGAACAAGCAAGAGAGAAAGGAAAGCAAAAGTAATATTAGATTTATGAAGTTCGCAGTAAGTTTCCAACAAAACTGCTACATTCCCAACTAACGACGTCTCCAATGTCCAGCTTTAGGTAAAATAAAATTGATTGACCCCATATTGTCCTTAAAATGTTTATGGATGGATGTCAGAGATGGAAAAACTGTAATCTCATTATTATGGTCTTCCACCAAAAAAAATCTCTGACGAATTGGGTTTCTAAT
Source organism: Paulinella micropora (assembly GCA_019918135.1). Lineage (NCBI taxonomy): Eukaryota > Cercozoa > Imbricatea > Euglyphida > Paulinellidae > Paulinella > Paulinella micropora. Next base: position 256,360 of record WBZZ01006255.1, read on the forward strand.
TCCTCTGTCAATTTCCACTACACGAAATACTAATCCTTCGCCGTTTTTGAAATCGCTACCATCGCGACTCAACTTTACTTCTTTGTTAGCACGAAGAAACTCTCGTGAACCTGAACGATGAATTCATCTTCTTCTTTTTCTTCTTGAACTTGTTCAAGCAAAGACCAACCGAGTGGCGGAGGGATTGGTTGTGGGGCGGGTTGAGCTGGGGCGGGTTGAGCTGGGGCGGGTTGAGCTTCGTCGGGTTGAGCTTCGTCGGGTTGAGCTTTGTCGGGTTGAGCTGGGGCGGGTTGAGCTGGGGCGGGTTGAGCTGGGGCGGGTTGAGCTTCGGCTGGTTCGCCAAACTTCACACCTTCCAAGGCGACTGATAAATCGTCCATCCCGCTTCTCAACTCGGGAGATTTTGAGGGAATGAGGCCGACACAGTCCCAGTTTTGATTTAGGTTGACGGTTTTTTAGCAATTTCCTTTTTATATATGGGACCAAAGGGCCGAAATAGTCATCGCAATAATTTTCATCGTAAATTGCGGGCGAAAATGAAGTTTTTTTTATTTTTCTGGCGCGAAGTCACGAATTTTCTAACATTGGATTTTTTTTTCTCGGTTGCTTCGTTTTCTGTCTTTTCGTGCTGACCTCACTCGTAAGTCAAAAACCCTCAATTTATATTATGTCTATTAACCTTATACCAGATTTCGTAAAGGGAAAAGAAGAATGGATGGGAAAAGACCGAAGATATACCGAAAAAATTGAACAAAATGAAAATGAAAATGATGAAAGAGATTGAGGAAGATGAACAGATGATTGAGGAGATGAAGAAGGAATTGGAGAAGAAGAAAGAACGACTTGGAGCGATTGATGAAATTTTGATTGAGAAGAAATCTGAGAAAGAAGAGATTGAAGAAGACTTGATGAAAGACAGAAGAAGAAAGAAGAGATTGAGACAGATTGAAGAAGAAAGAAGATTGATGAAGCATTGGAAGAAACAGAATAGAGGATTGATTGAAGCCGAAGAGATTGAAAAAATTGAAGCACTCATAGAGGATGGTGCTACTTTTACGAAAGCATGTTTAATGATAAACGAGGGTAGCCCGAATATGAACAGGGCATTACGGTGAGGTCAGCTAATTGATTTTTATATATC